>PVIY010002882.1:0-120865 GCA_004026745.1 Myrmecophaga tridactyla
AATGAATCCAGACCTGGCACTGTGGAACAACAATTACATCCTGACCAAATGGGGGGAAAAGTGTAATTTATAAAGTATCAGTGGCAGAGACAGTTCAAATACAGTCGAGAGGCTACTCTGGAGATTGTTCTTACACAAGTGTCAGGTAGACCTTGCTACCTATCATAACCTGCCAACCCCTAACCAGGATCATTCCAGCCAATCCTAAAGAACACCTAGGGCAATTTATAACATTCCACAAGGGTTCCAGGCACTAGAGTAACTTGCCAAAAACCTACAACCTCCAAATGGGTCCCTGGTTCAGATAAGTCCTCATATCTCGCCCAGCCTCTCAAGAACATCAGAGAGTTCCATCTTCCTACCCCATATTAGTGACAGACTCTTCCAATATCAAAAATTTAGAATTGCCATAGCCCAAATAACCCCAATGGTGGAATTATACATAGACGATAGGACTTAACAAATGAATATGAATCCTGAATCATTAAATTGATATGTCTTTTAAGCCTCCAGTATTTTGGAGCAGCTAGAAGTAAAAACCTAAAAATGTGAAATTGTAACCCAGGTCAAAGTCTGAAATATGTTCTACAACTAGTTGTGATGCTGTGCTTGGAAATTTATACCTTTTTTGTACCCATGTTAGTGCTCACAAAAAATAAGGAAAAATAAAAGTCTATTGTAATGATAAAAAAGTATTTAAGCCTTCTAGCCTCCTATATTCTGGAACAGTTAGAAGGAAAAATATGAGAAGATCATATGGTAGCCCATGACCAACTCTGGGATCTATCCTATAACCAGTTTTTAAAGAGTGCTTTGAAAACTATTTTTTATCTCTTTGCTTTGTAAATATGTTATACTATACAACTTTTAAAAAGTTTAAAAAAGATTCAGCTGCCCTTACAGGAATGAAGGAATAATGTTGGTTAAAGATTTAAAAATTTTCTTTCATGTAGTCATCAAGGTGAGTGCTCCATCCTGTAGAAATTCGAAAATCAAGTTACTTATATATTGTGGAAACAAGCTTGTCCTGAAAGAAACATAACACAATCACTCACAACCCATTAGCAACAGTTTAGTTACATAATCATACCTAATTGTAAGGAGGGGCTGGGAATCATTCTCAGACTGATCAATCAGCCAACTACAACTCCATTATAATGGGAAATCAAGTGGAGATATGGGTTTAGGGTGGATAAACAGGTCTCCATCTACAATATTTGGAAACCAAGTGATTTATACTAGTAAAATCTTAGAATACATCTAAATGATTAGAAAGGCTTAGATGTACAATGGGATTTATTCAATGAGGAAATAATATAGAAATATTAAACTTAATGTTTAAAAACACTTGCTTATGATATAAGAAATATCAGTTTGCTGAGCAGATGACTTTGAGTATAATATCATTATTACAGAACAATCCCTATATAAAAAATCTGCAGAAAGAAACAAAGGAATGAATTCCTTTATTTTCTATTAAAAAATATTTTGATCTCATACTGTACATCTGGAGCTTGACTCATGTTTAGAGACATAATATACAATGAAATATAACTGTGGACACAACAAGGGACAAGATATTTCAGTTTGTACTGATAGGGAATAAACAAAACTGAAACCATTTTTCCCAGGTGGAGAGGTTAAATGTGATTCTTTATTTCTTTATATTCATTTACATTTTACATATTTTCTGTTATGGGTATGCCTTACTTTTGCATTCAATATCATAATAGATGTTTTTTCTTACAAAAGAAAACTGCAAATAGAGTTCCATAAAATTAAACTACTGAACTAAAGAATAAGAGGGGGGAAAGTTTCTATGAAGGAGTTTTTAAAAGGAAACACTTCAAATTACTCTCAAGATGTGGTCTAGAGCCAATATAGATTTACTAAAGGTTTTTGTTTGTTTTTTCACCCTATAACTTCAAACTTGACAAATCATAGCTGACTATGTTAAAAGGGCCCTAGAAAATCAGTCTGACAATAATATATGGCGTGTTTATGTTCTTAACATCATATTTACTTAGGAAAAGCAAATACACAGCTTCTTCAGAAGGTCTTTAAAAATAATGTGGGCTTAAGAAAACAAGTCAAATGACCTGGATCATACCTTTGTTTGCTGGTTAGTTAGCTGTTTTACCTATCATTGTTGTTAACCAATTTGTGGGAACATTAACCATTTTGAGTTTAAATTTCCCTATCTATAAATGGAAGATAAAGCAGAAATCCTCAATCTTATTAATGCTCTAAAATGAGTCAAGATGGTATATAAAGATTTCAGCATCAGTTATCCAGAAAACTGACTAACTTAATAATGTTTAATTGATTTAGTGTTGATATTAAAAAATGAATATGTAGGAAAGATGACCCTTTTTGTTAACGTAAATCAGTTTTGTATTAGTGAGTTCTTCCACTTAATAAAACTTGAGTTTCCCTAACTTTTGAATAAAGCCAACATATCACTAAGAAAGATAGCTCTGTTACTGAAATCAGAGACCAAAGATTGCTTATAAATTATAAATAGGCACAGTAAAATCACAAAACAAAAAGGAAGAAAATAAGAACTCATGTGAATAGTAGTGAAAACATGGTAAAGTTTCCCTGCTGACAAACCTTCAGTGGGTCCATTTTTCTACTGTTATTAAGATAAACTCTTGCAGGGCCTTCAACTTTCTCTGGCATATTGTCCCAACCTATTATTTAAATGATGCTTCCCACTAAGCCTCTTCCTATCCCTTCCTTGTGACATGATGGAATACTGGAGTCTAGATTTCTAGTATCAAATTCAAATCTGTTTAATTCCTTCCTTGCTAGATTGCTTTGATAAAGTCATGAATTAATAAATGTGGAGTATCCTTAGTCATCATTTAATTAATGGTAGCTAACATTACAAATCTTTGGACAACCATCACTTTCTTCCCTTAAGAGTTTTTCTGTTTGTGGAATTCTTTAATCTGCCTTATCAGACATCAGTTAAATAATTTCTACACCAAATTCAAAATACAACTCAAATGGTACTTTTCCAAACAGGTCTTTTCTGATGTCTTTCAAATCAGATGTAAACATACCTCTCATATATCACTCACCATAACTTCTTTATTTTTAATTTACCATAATTTCTTTATATTCATGTTATAAGACATTCTCTACAGTCCTGCACCACCCTGTGAGTTCCCAAATGTAGAAAACACGTCTCAGAGGTCAAATCTAACATTTTGGTTATTTATTGCTGCATAACAAACCATTACATAATCTAGTGTCTAATCAACAAACTATTATCATCTCATGATTCTCTGGGTTGACTGCATTCATCTGTGTGTTTCTCACTTGGTGTTTCTTTCTGTTTAGTCAGATGGGTGTTGGAATTGTAATCATATGAAAGTTTTATTAAGCTAGAAATTCAGGATGGCCCACTGACATGGCTGAGGGTTGATGGTGAATGCCACCTGGGAGCTCATTTGGAACTCTCAATCAAAGTGCCCTGGAATTCTTACAGCATAGTGGCTGGGTTCCAAGAGTGATATTCTGTGAGTGTGATGTCAAAAGGGTGAAATATATACCACCAGACAAGATAAGAGCTACAACCAGAACCGGCAAAATGTCAACATTCTATGGGCTAAAGAAGTCTATTGGTTAAAGTAGAGACATAGACATAGATGTCACTTGTTCAGAAGACCATGTGGAATGCTCCTTCTTCACCTTTATGACAGCCAGATAAAGAGAATGACCAGGTAACTGGTGAGGACAAAGCTAAAAGATGGAGTGAGTCTCTGCCTCTGGATCATCTGTATAGTGGAATAATTTCTTGGCCTGACCAGAAGATTCATCTTGGACTATTACAAGAATACTAAATAAACTTTTGTTGAACCATTGTCTATTTGGTTGTCAGTTTGTTTCCACAGCCAACTGATACCCTAACACATCAGATTAGTTGTCTATATGGAAGGTACATTTGATATCTGTGGCCATAACTTTCAAATGAACCCAACCCTGGTTGTGGGGCAGCATGATCTTCCTGAGACTCTTAAAACAGGGGTGAATTGGATATTGGTGACAGCAACAAAGAATTCCATACAGTGGGAAAACAGTTAGGCTAGGAGTACCAGAGAGAGTGGCTGGGATATGTAGCTGAGCTGTAAGGACAAAATGTCATGATCAGTGAATGGGAGTTTAGTGATAATAAGGTCAAGAATAGGATCCCAGGAAGAGGTAGCTAGATGAAATGGAGGGAAAGATTGTTGGAGTTAAGGATGTAAGGGAACTTAAAGCTCTTTGCTTTAACAAAAGAAAGAATAGATGATGGTATTGCAAAGGTAAGTGGGAGCATCCTTACTTCACTGTGCCCATTTGTGATTAAAGTGTGATCAGACACAATCATTTGTCTTCATTTTGGTTGGCAATCCACTATGCCATTGCCCTTTCCATCACGGAACATTTTCAGTTTAGTGATTCAAAAGGAAGCGTTATTGAATCACACTTTAAAGCTGCTTAATTTAGTTCACTCCCATTGTTCTTAATGATTTAGCTTAAAAGATCTAACTTATCAGACCATAACAGAAATGCACAACAATGTAGTCAGAGAATATTGTTTTTCTTTGCTTGGAAAATAAAACGTTTATTTCACATTTGCATTTCCCAAGTCTGTTTGCTGCAAAAATCTGAAACTAAACACAAACCCAGCCTGTTGCTTCTTTCTGACAACATTAATTGTCTCCAATCATTGTTAGAGCATCTGTTTCACATTTTGACAAGTGCACTTATCTTCTTTTTTCCCCCTCATATTCCTCTGGTAAAATAATGAATAAATTACAGGGGATGACAAATGTGTTGATAATCAAGATGAAACACAAATGAAGTGGAAAAGGCTGTATTTCTTTGCAGAGTTGTAAATTACTTTCCTTTCTTGTGCACTGGCATGCCTGACTTGAAACTAAAAATACCACCACATGGGAAAATTAACAGAATTGCTCAAACAGAAATTATTTTCACCAATAAAATAAATACACAGAATTACTTTCTGACATCACGTTTCATGCTTGCCTCACAATCTGGGAACTTCAGGAAAGAGTATCACGCTTCTTATGGTTCTAAAGGGCTTAGGTGGAAATGACCTTAATATAATTTAGTTGTATTTGAAAATAATTACATAACTTTGAATGATATTTGGGGATGTTTACTGAAGACAGCAAAATTTACTCAACCCCAATGGCATCAGTGTTTGAAAGAAAGAGCTCTAGTTTGGATGTCAGGAACTCTCAGTTCCATCTCTAGTAGCTTCCCTCCAGGTATCTTATTAAAAGACTGAGTTTCAATATTATAGACCCTGCAACATTGTACTCAGGATTCTTAGCAGGAAATAATAAGCAGTTGAATAGACTAGGAGAAGTCATCAACTGTTGTCTGATAACTAAGACCTGCATAAATATTAGTTTTGTTTATTAATTTTTTGTTTCAGTTATACTTGATTATGCTTAGAAAGGACAGGCACTTTCCAGTTTACCATGAGACACACCTAGATACTGTCATCTATCTGGAGTGCAGAAATATTTTGGTTTGCAGATCCCCACATTAAATGAACTTTTCACTTCCTTAGAGGTTTTTTTTTTTTAATTTCCTTCCCTATTCAGATCTTTAATATTCTGACCCTTCTCCTTTCACTACAACACTTCTAAATTTGAAATCAGAGAAATGATTTCAGAACCTACAGAGTATAAATGATACATTCATGCAATTTCAAACTTGATTGGAAGTTATTTCCTAGTTATCAAAAAAAGGATCAATCAATGCATATGACACATCAAAGAGGGACAATTCTATTGACACATTAAAATATAATAAAGCCATGGCATATACCTTACCTTTATATGAACTCTTTCTGCATTGTAACCTTTGCCAGGGGTCTTGCAACTCTTAACAGATACATAAACAAAGAGAGGCTCTTACCATGTACCTGCCATTTCAGAGAATGTACATGCAAACTTACTTTATGAATTGATTTGCATGAGCCTGCCAGGCTAAATATAAAAAGCTTTACTTGCAAACATGAATTCCACTTTACATATGCAAATATGTGTTGAAGCTTAGTGTTGTTGCCTAGTATGGATAGACTATGTCCCAGCTGATTTGAATTAAGGAGGATATTTCTGAAGTAGCAATAAGGAGCAGCCAGAGTAATTATGGAATCTCTCAGTTCCTAGAAAATTAGCACATCCCGTGTGTGGAAAATTGCCACTTCATAAATATTTTATGCAGTAAGCACCATATGGACTGTTTTGGTAAACTATTAAGATGCAATTAAGTAAAGATTTGAGATAAAAGAATGAATATGATCTCTTGCCCAAAATATAAATTGAATCTTTTTTGTGAATTTGCATGAAAACTAGGCTTAGATTTCCATCATTAATATAAAATTATATTTCTTTATAAACAAAATACTAAGCTATTTGATTGATTCAGAAGGAAAAATATAAGTTCTATGCCTTTTATATTGTTATTAAAAACGTCCAAATTTAATTTTTGCAATAGCAAGTCTGGTTTAAAGTAAGTCTTTCTCCATAATTGAATTTCTCTGTATTTTAACCTAATAATTAGCAACTTATCATTTAATCATAAGATGTAAATATTATTAATATAATACAAATTCTACTAACAAACTTTTAAATAAAAGTGTGATAGCATAATTTAATATAATTTTTTCAGAAAAAATGTTTGATCAGGCTATTCAATATGAAGCTTTACATACGAAGTTCTAAGAAAACCATTTCAAAATGTCTGGACTATATTACAATTTATGTCACTAATGCCATCCACAGTATGTTGCAGTTTGGGTTTTCCAGGAAGCAGACTCTGAAAGAGTTTAGTGCTCAGGATGTTTATTAGGGAGCAATCTTGAGATCAACACTGAAGAAGAGAGGAGGGGAAGCAGAATTGGATAGAAAGAGAAGTGGAACCTGGCGAAAGGCCCCATGGCTTCAGCCATTCCCAGAGGAAGTTTGGGGAGCTAAAATGGCCCTTCAGAAATGTCTTTCATTGCGTCAACATTGTAAAGACTTTACAATTCTAACTCCATCAGATATGAAATATGACCTACTACCAAAAGTGTGCAGCCCTGCTGGAGGTCCAGGCATCTCCCACGTCTAGCAGCTGGGGAAATAAGATCTGAGCAGTGCCTCTCCATGTCTAGAACAGTCCACCTTTTGTGCTGCTTGTGTCCACTTCTTTACATATCTATGGAGAGCAGCTCCTCCAATTTTCTTGTGTGCCTCTCTTACTGAGGGACACCATAGCTCACATGAGCTTTCCTGGTTGGCAATGCTCTGTGTGTATTTCCATATAGATTCCAGAAATGTAACACTTTCCATATTCCTAGATGCTGCCCTATGTGCCTCTTCCCTTGACTGATTATCCTTTAGATATAGTAAATCATAATTGTGACTATAACAACTTTCAAATTTTCTGTGAGTACTTCTAGCAAATTATCAAACATGAGGGTAGTTTTGAGGACTTCTGAACTTACAATTAGTGTCAGAAGTGAGGTCTCTTTGTGGACTGTGTTCCCTCTAATTTTGTACTATGCCAGATCAACCACATTGTAACTCTGGGTGCTCGCTGAGTGTCTCCCCGTGATTGCAGTATCAACATGTAATCAACTTGCCACTAGGTGACCAATTCCCCTTCTCAAGGAGTGGAGCAAAATCAAGAGCTCAGCATAGGTCTCTGTTGCTGGCAAGTTGGACATTTGTAAGTGGCAATATTCTGTAAATGCCACTTGAAACATTAATGTAAGCTTTACTAAAATTATAAAATAGTTAATGGGCATTTAAAATTATTTTTTATTCCTTCCTCTCTTTTTATCCCTTCTGTTTGTACACTGTGAATGAGTAAATCCTTGAGTACCAGACTCAGGACATATTTATGTTAGTCACAATAATTGGTGAATAAATTAATAGGTTACTGTTAAACTATAAAATATGTTGATGTTAGGATTTGTATCACATAATCACCCAATGATTATTGAGCATGTACACTGTCACTTGCAAAGTAAAAACAAATAAAACCAGTCCTTATCCTAACCATACAGTCAATCTACTAATCTACACAAGTATAGGAATACTAAAAACAATTGTAATGTGGAAATTAATAGAAAATGAGTGCTGTAGGTAAAAAAGTATTATTAATGTTCAGAGGTTAAAGTGCTTAACTTGCTTAATGGGGCTCAAAAACTGCTTGTTTTACAGAGAGGATTTTATTTAATTAGCGTCAGCAAGGAATAGGAGGAGGTAGCTTGCACCTATTTATTTTTGCCAAGAAGTAGCGGTAAACACAAATGGAAGGTGGAAAAAGTTAAGAAGAATAAGCTGGAAAAGTTAACCGCAGAAATTATACCCTGATTACAATGTGAGCTCAATAAGGATTGAGATTTTTATCTGTTTTGTTTACTGTTGGATTCCAAGCAATTAGAACAGTCTGTGGCATATTGTTTGTGGTCAGTAAATATTTGTGTAATGAAAGTTTCTTTCAAGGTATAGGGGCCCAAATATAGTCTTGTAAATTCTTCCTAGAACAATCTTACTGATCGAATTAATTAGTGTATAGTTTAACTGCTGTAACAAGAAGACCTAAAACTGCAGATGCTTAAATAAAGCAGAAATGTATTTTTCTTTTATATCAAAGTTTATAAGTTAGCATCCTTGAAGTGGTGCTGTAGTGAAACCACCATAAACTCATTTCATCTCTGGGTCCAAGGCAGCTCTACTGGTTGTCTCCATTTCCAAGCAGGTGAAGGAAGAAAGAGAATTCAAAAAGCAAACACTTTTTTCTAGAATATTTAGCTCAGATATGGCACACATTTCTTCTGATCTCATCTCACTGGCGAAAACTCAGTTCCATGGCTTCACTCATATATAAGGAAGCCTGAGAAATGTGGTCTCCAGCCGAGTGTCATGTTCCTATCCCCATTCTCTATGAGGTATGCACTATTAACTAAATTTTCAAAGGATGAAACTGAGAAGCACCAAGTTCCAAAATGATTTTCTACTTACCTCACTGGTAGTTCCTTTTTAATACCTTTTATTGTATTCTACTCCCCTACATTTCAATGTTGAAATCACCCAGCTGCAAGTCCTTGTTCCTCTTTTCTTCTCACTTACATGTGCTCTATACTTGTTAGGCAGCGCAGAAAATCCTGCAGCTTCCAATACTAACGAATGTTTTTATTAGTCTCAAGCACAATAGCTGATGCTTCCGCCTATCCCTAAGTACCCAAATACCAAGTCAACATATTCAATAAGATGTCTAATAGAATTTCAAACCTAACATGGCTAAAACGCAGTCATTGATTCCTGCACCAACATGTTCTTTACCTCCCCATACCATTTTCAAACTCAGTAAAATGCATTTCTAAACGTAGTTGCTCAGATCCGTAAATTGAATCATTCTTAATTTGTCTCTTTCTCTCAAGTCCCAGTTCAAAAATACAAATTAAAAAATAAGCACAGTACTATCTCCAAAATTATATCTTTAATATTGCTATCTGTTGCTTTTAATCTAAGTCACCATCACTTCTCACCAGTAAATAACATACTCATGCCTAGGGTCCCATTTTTAGCCCACTCCCACTGGCTGTAAGCCCTCCACATAGCAACCAGAATGATCTTTTAAAAGTTTAAATTAGGGCGGGCTACGATGGCTCAGTGGCAGAGTTCTTGCCAGCCATGCAAGAGACCTGGTTTTGATTCCCAGTGTCTGTCCATATAAAAAAGAAAAAAAATTAAATTAGATCATTGTTCTCTTTTATTTAATCTCTGATAGTTTACCATTGCTCTTTGAACAGAATTCATAGGTATTTCTACTGATTAGATTTAGAAGTGATATTCAACATATTATCACTGTGTGCAGCATAAAAAAAATCAGTCACAATATGTGCAGAATGTGTTGAAGCAGGGACCTGGAGGTTGTCTGCCATGGATTTCACTCATCCTTAATTGTCAGGCAGTTGGAGAGCCACGGAGTTTCAGGGTACAGCCTTGGCCACCATAGTAGGCATGGGAAGGGCTTTGGTCACTGAATGTTTATCAAGCAGTATAGAAATATTTCAATAGATAAAAAATTAAGATCCTTAAATGAGTAACATAGAATATAAGCCTGGCTCTGGGAATTGCAACAGGACCTGTTCTCTTTCTAACTTTAGAAATTGATTTGTACCCACTCCATCCACAGTGACAATTTTTTCTTCTCATGAACTTATGAGGCTTCTTGTAACATCAGACATCTACAATTTTTGTTACTCCTGAGTTGGAAACTCCTTCCTAAGGACATCTGGTCTACCAATGTGGTTCTGTAGGGTGCTCCAGGATTCCATTCCCCCATGAGATTTTTTTTGAACAACTAGCAAAATGTAGCAAAGCTTCTTCCTCAAACCTCCAGGACACAGGTAATGGATTGCAGTAACTAAGAGAGTGCCAAATCAGGAAAACCTAAGTTTAAAAACTAGTAGCTTGCGGTGTTCATGTTGCATCTCCAAACTTCCCTATGTGATATGGAACCAGCCTGTGCTGCTACTATCACTCCCTGGCCCTGTTCTGGAGGAGCAGAGTAACCCCGATGTGAATAATGAAATGCTTGTGCTTGTATGTCAATGCCAAGCAATGGGGTGACCAGCCCAAAGTATTGAATCAGGAAATTCACTGATGGTTCATCCTCCCAGAAATTGTCCTGCAAGCTGAAGCAGCTTTCAGACAGCTAAAGAAGGGTAAGAAACAATTAAAGCAAAGCAACATGGGGTAAAAGATTTAAGATATACAATAGATCACTGTAGTGGGTGAAGAGGAAGTCTATTTATATGGAATTGAAAGTAAATTCAGATTCTTATAAATTTAGAAACTTTAGATCCAAGTGAGCATAAGGCGACAAGACACAGAAACAGAAGAGACAGAGAAAAACCTACACTTTTGCTTCAGGATACCATGTTTTATAGGAGGGCTAAACTGTGTGAAAAAGTGTGCAATCAATATAGAACCAACTTGCAAAGACTGTTGTTTTCTTTTGTCAAATGTTGCCAGCATACGATATACCAGAAATGGAATACCTTTTAAAAAGGCAGTTTATTAAGTTACAGGTTTACAGTTCTAAGACCACAAAAATGTCCAAACTAAGACATTCAGTGAAACATACCTTGACTCAAGAAAGGCTGATATCTATCATATGGGAAATAACATGGCTGACATATGATTCTCCTTATTCCTGGTTCTGTGGCTTCCAGCTTCTGATGCCAGTGGTCTCCTTTCTGAGCATCTGTAGGCTTATTTAGCTCCTCCAGGACACAACTCTGAGTCCTGATTTGCTTAACATCTCATGGAAAGGCACAGGGCAACATCTGCTGGGCTCTGCATCTCCATTTAACCAAAAGCCCATACCCACAATTGATTGAATCACATTTCCATGGCAGTAATCTAATCAAAGGCCACACCCATGATTGAATGGGTCAGTCTCCATGGAAAAATCTAATTAAAGGTTTTCACCCTACAATATTGAATTAGGATTAAAGGACATGGTTTTTCTGAGGTCCACAATACATTCCAAACAGGAGAGCTGCAATAGTTGGGGCCTTTTTCCCGTTGTTTTTTTGTCTTTGTTAGCTCCTGGCACTCAAAGAAATCTCTATCATACCACTAGCTAGTTCCAAACTTAAGGAAAAGACAGATTAGGGACTAAATTCCAGAATTAAGGCATTAAAATATTATAATGTACAGTGCACAAAAAAAAAGTGTGTGACAAAGAAACAGGAGATTATGGCCCTGCCAAAAGAACAAAAAAAATTATGAAGCCATCATTGAAGAACATCAGACTTTGGTTAAAAAATGATCTTCCATATGCTCAAAGAGATAAACAAAAGCAAAGAAAGGCTGAAGAATATCAGAAGAAATGTTGAATAAACAATATGAGAATTTCAATGAAGATATAAAGCTTTAACGAGGAAACAAACAAAAATACTGAAGTTGAAGATACAATAACTGAAATAAAAATTTCCCCAGAGGGTTTCTCTGACCAGAAGGCAATGAAATCAATAGCAGAGGGAGACCTGGAAAACTCACAAATAAGTGGAAATTAAACATCCCACTCTTAGAAAATCAATGAGTCAAAGAAGAAATCACAAGAGTAATTAGGAAACATATTGAGATAAATGAAAAGGAAAACACAACATACCAAAACTTATGGGAAGCAGCAAATGCAGTGCTAAGAAGAAAATTTATTCCTTTAAATGTTTACATTAAAAGAGAGGTGAAATCTCAAGCCAGTGACTTGGCTCACAATTAGAGGATTTAGAAAAAACAGAGGAAACTAAACACTAAGAAAGCTGAAAGAGGAAATAAAAGAGATTAGAGTGGAAATAAATGAAATAGAGAATAAAATCAATAGAGAGAAAGAATCGGTGAAGCCAAAAGTTTGTCCTTTGAAAAGATCGATAAAATTGAAAACTTTAACTTTAACTTGACTGACACAGAAAAAAGAAAAAGGACACACATAACTAAAATCAGAAATGAAGGGGGGGCATTACTATTAACCTCACAAAAATTAAAAGGATTCTATGGATAAGAGTAGGCAAAAAAATTAAATAACATAGGTGAAATGAACAAATGCCTACAAACACAGAAGTTACTTACACTGACTCAAGAAGAAATACAATTTGTTTGGAGTGATGGGAAAGTTTAGGTAATGGTGATGATAGTGCAAAGTTGTGAGGAGAATTAACAGTAGTGAATTATACGTTTGAATGTGGTTAAATGGGGAACTCTAGGTTGTATGTTTGGTGCTAGAGTAAAAATTTTAAAAAAGTCATAGAAATGTACAATGCATACAGTGTTCTCTAATGTAAACTATGGACTGTGGTTAATAGTCCAATTATAATATTTTTTCATCAATTGTAACAAAGGCACCACATTCATGTGAGGTGTGAATAATAGGAGATATATGAGAACAGTGTATTTTCTGCATGATTTTTCTATAAAAGTATAACTTCTCTAATAAAAAGTTACATTTAAAAAGATGAGATAGAAGTTCTCAACAGACCCATATGAGTAAAGGATTAAATCAGTAATCAAAAAACTCTCAGTATAGAAAAACTCAGGACCAGATTGCTGCACCAGGGAATTTTAGCAAACATTCCAAAGAATTAACACCAGTTGTGTTCTGCACTTCCATAACATATGAGAAGAAGGAACACGTTCTAACTCATACTTTGAAGATGCATTGCTCTGATACCACAGTCAGATAAAATTGCTACAGGAAAAGAAAATTAAGACTAATATTCCTTAAGAATATCACAGAAAAAAAATACTCAACAAAATACAGCATCACATTAAAAGAGTTATACGACATGATCAAATGATATATATCCCAGTTTGATAAGGGTGGTTCAACATAAGAAAATAATTTAATGCGATATACCATATTAATAGAATGAAGGAAAAGAAACCACATAATCATCTAATTGACATAGAAAAGTCATTTAACAAAACCCAGCACATATTGCTGATAAAAGTAGTCAGAAAACTAAAATTAGAAGGAAACACCTGCAACATGATAAATTATGCATGAAAAACCTAGCATCATACTGTATGTCAAAATACTGAAAACTGTACCCTAAAGATGAAGAACAAGACAAAATGTCCACAGTTATCCTACGTTACACTGGAAGTTCTAGCCAGAGAAATTAGGGAAATTAAAAAAAAATAAAATTCGTACAAATTAGAAAGAAAAAGTTAAAGTTCCTGTATTTGGAGGTGTCATAACAACATAAATAAAAAAATCCTGGAAACTCCATAACAAAGCTACTAGAGCTAATAAGCAAATTCAACGATGTGATGGGGTACAAAATTAACATATAAAAACCAGTGGTGTTTCCACACACTAGTAATGAGCACTTTGAAGAGGAATTCAAGAAAAATTTCACTTATAGCTAAAAGAATAAAATATCTAGGAATAAATTTAACTAAAGATGTAAAGGTTTTTAACATGGAAAACTGAAAATCTTGCTGAAAGAAATCATAGAAGACAAATTAGAGGACAATTGGTATTCATGGATTAGAAGACTGGATATCATTAAGATGCCAATTCTACAAAAAGTGATTTACAGATTCAGTGCAATCCCAATCAAAATTCCAACAGCCTTTTCTGCAGAAAGAGAAAAGCCAAACATCATATTTATATGGAATCATAGGGGGCCCCGAATAGTCAAAACCAATTGAAATAGAAGAATGAAGTTGGAGGACTCACGCTTACATATTTTGAAACTTTCTGCAAAGCCACAGTAATCAAAACAGCAGGGTATTGATGCAGGGACAGACGCACAGAACTATGAAATTCAATTGAGAGTTCAGAAATCAACTCTTACGTCTATGGGTAACTGACTTTTGACAAGGGTGCCAAGTCCACTCAATTAGGAAAGAACAGTCTTTTCAACAAATAGTGCTGGAAAAGCAGGATAGCCTCATTCAAAAGAATGAGGGTCGAACCCTACCCTCTCACTGCATACAAAAATTAACTCAAAATGGATCAAAGACCAAACTATAAGTCCCAAACCTACAAAACTGTTAGAATAAAGCACAAGGAAACACCTTCCGGATCTTGTGTTATGCAGTGGCTTCTTAAGCGTTATACCAAAAACATAGCAAAAGAAAAAAATGATAAATGAGATTTAATTAAAATTTAAAAAGTGTGTATATCAAAAAAATTGTATTATGAAAGTAAAAAGACAACCTACAAAATAAGAGAAAATAATTGAAAACCATATATCCCATAAATGCTTAACATCCAAATATAATATCCAAAATATTTAAAGAAAACCTATAACTCACGAATAAAAATGCAAACAACCTAATTTCAAAAGAGGAAAGGACTGTACATTTTTCCAGATAAGATATACAAATGGTCAATGAGCAAATGAAAAGATTCTTAATGTCAATAACCATCAGGAAAATGCAAATCAAAACCACAATGAGCTACCATTTCATAACCACTGGAGTGGCCATTATTTTTTTAAAAAGCAGAAAATAACAAGTATTGGAGAGGATAGGAAGAAATAGGAATACTTGCCTTTTTGTTCATGGGAATGTAAGATGGTGACTACTCTGCGGAAAGCAGTCTGGCAGTTCCGTGTAATGCTAAGTATGATTAGGTAATCATGTTAGATTAGGTAATCACATTTCCAGGAATATATCTAAAACAATTGAAAGTAGGGCCTCAAACTGACATTTACACACTGATGGTCACAGACTCTTTATCCATAATTGCCAAAAGATGGAAGCAACCAATCAATTCATCAATCAATAGAGGAATGCATAAACAAAGCCCGGAACACACAAGGGAATATTATTAAGCCATAAAAAGGAATGAAGTTCTGCAACATGTGACATGTATGAACCTTCAAGACAGCATTTTGAGTGAAATAAGCCAAACAGAAAAGGACACTTAATGATGACTTTACTGATATGAAATAATTATGATATGCAAATTCATAGAATCAGAGACTAGAATACTGGTTTCCAGGGGCCAGTATGTTGGTAGGGAATGGGAAATTAATGTTTAAATTGGTATAGAGTTTCTGTTTGGGATAATGGAAAAATTTTGGTAATGGATGGTGGTGATGGTAATCCAAAGTTATAAATGTAATTAACGCCATTGAATTGTATTTTTGGTTGTATATAAATTAGTAAAATAAACATTTTAAAAAGCCATACAACTCTTCAGTACAGTGAATCCTAATGTAAAAATTGATTATAATTTTAGCATAATTACAATAATATTATTTCATCAGTTGTAACAAAGTTATTACATTAAGTAATGTGTTAATAGGGGAAATTATGCATGTGAAGGGGTGTAGGCAAATTCTGCACCCAAAATACTCTTCTTCCCCTTATCTTCATATGGTGCTGCTTTCTCTCATCCTTCAGGCCTCAACTCAAATGTCACATTCCATAAAGCACTTATCAAACTACACTCGTCATGATGCTTCTATGCCAACTCATTCTCTTTTGTCTTCTTCATTTAGCAGCATCTAATGTTGCTCATTTACTTATGCACTAAATAAATAAATTAATACCTTTTCTACCCCCATTAGAATGTTTGTCAGGATTGTTTCACTCAATACTCTACACTTCTGTCTTAAATATCATTTACTATGTTAACTTCTAAACTCAGAATATTACGTGGTGCATTTTAATTAAGAAAGCATATCTGAATTAATAGATGTTGACTTCAAAATGCCTTTTTTTCCTTCCAAAAACTGCCTCTTTTATCTCATGCCCATTTTCATTGCTTCACTTTCCTTGAGCTTCTCTGCCCATCAAACAAATTTCTGAAAGTCTATATTGAAAATTAAATATTCCCTGACTCGTTGAAAGCAATGAAATAGCATACCACATTCCAATCTCAACTTAAAATTTCACCTCTGTTAAATCCTTTATTTACTTAGGAAAGCTTTATTGTGCCCCACTTTTAGCTGAGCACACTGCTAGATTCAGAAGATACTGAGCTGAATGAGAAATGTTTCTTGTCCTTAAGAAACTCATAGTGCAATGGAATTGACAGGTCTCTAAGCAGATCATTTCAAATAAGCATAGTCAGTGCCATGGTTGAAATGTGTGTACAGTGTTAGGTGAGCCACAGGGGCAAGTGGGGGAGTCAACATATTAGTTTCATCCATTTTCACAGATCACGAGTCACCTTATGGATAGAAGCCAAGACCAAGAGATAAATATGCTTCTCTAAACCTGCCCCTGAATTGATCTGGATTGTAGGTGGAGACTTGCAAACTTGTAAAAGTTTACTTGTAAACTGATAAATATTTTTGGATGAGTATTAAAGATTCTTCTGCTAAATTAAAAATATATATTTGCAAAGCTAAACTTTGCATATTTCCAAGGGCTGCTGATTTTACTACTCTAAAGTTGCTCCTTTTATGTTCAGCTTTGTGAGAGGAGTCTCTGGTTGTGATTAGAGATTTTTCCCCTTCATATATTTCACTCTCATCAATATAATTATTGACCCTTTGTTTCCATCATCAAATCCAATATTATTATTGGAAAGACATATTTCCTTTAAAATTATTACAAAAACAGGTCATAAGAATGTACTCAATTCTCCTGACTCCAATTTCCTCTTCAAGAGCAAAATTCTCTTGTAAGGCAGTGAAAGCACTGTGCTAGAAGAGAAAGTGGTAACTCTAAGAATTAGGCTGCCTAGACCCATGAGCTTGGATAATTTATCATTCTGTGAATCACTCTGTGAGTGATTTTGCCCTGCCACTATCACCTTGTTTCTTTTGTTTTATATATCTTTGCAAATTTTCACAGGATCACAACCCTACCACAATATTCCAGTATTCCAATTGGCAAAAACATCTAAATATGCATGAAAATGCCTGTGACAAGTTAAATTGGGGAACAAAACACCTGTTTGACATGATGTTATTTTGGTTCTATTTAAATTCAGAGTCATTGCTTCTCAAATAACTTGTTTTTTATTGTTTTATTTTTGTTCTCCTTTAAAAATAAGAGTAATGTATTTGAAAGGTGACAAACTGTTATCAACACAAACTTAAATTCTTTATTTAGGTCACAGAACAAAAACAGCATTTA
Source organism: Myrmecophaga tridactyla (assembly GCA_004026745.1). Taxonomy (NCBI): domain Eukaryota; kingdom Metazoa; phylum Chordata; class Mammalia; order Pilosa; family Myrmecophagidae; genus Myrmecophaga; species Myrmecophaga tridactyla. Next base: position 17,637 of record PVIY010002882.1, read on the forward strand.
ACCAACAGGGAATTATATCAATGTTACATGAATAAATGTTTATCAATTAGGGGGCCTCTACCTAGTGCAGGATCCTTGATAAATATCCAAAGTCTTTATTTACAATTGACACTGAACAAATAGCAGATCCATAAAGAAACTAAATCTAAAAGGAGAAAAAATATATAATACAAAGTAATTACTATTATTAAAGGAAATTATATTTATTCATAATTATTAAAATAACTGGCAGCAACTACCACCATCTCTTCCATAAGGCTGATTCTGTATTGACAATATTTTCCAATGAAAGGAAAAATATTTAGGTTTCTTAAATGGTATTAGAGCTTTTACTTAAGGAAGTTGTTCCTATGCTAAATTTTCTACACCCAGCCTGGATTTGTCAAGAGGAACATTTCTGTCTTCAGTCTGCCTTTCATGTCTTAATAGATGTGACATTTTTAGTGAACCAATCATTTTTAAGGAAGTCAGTCAGATTTCTAATTTATGATGGAATCTGTTTCTTTTTCACCCTAAAAGACAATATAAATAAATAACATTTAAAAAAAATAGGTTACCATCTATGCAAATGATTGAAATCAGAGAAGAGTGCCATCCTTGGCCATAAACCTTGAAGATCTTTAGCAAGAGATCATAGAAATGAACAAAACTCAGGAGAAGAAAGAAAACCTGGAATTCCAAGTTAAATGCAAAAAAAAAAAAAAATCATCCAAAACGTAAGTGGATGACATATTAAGCAAAGCATTGATTTGCAAGATTAGCCAGAGACAGTGTAGTGAGTGAGGATCGAAACAAGTCACAGCACAAAGCAAGTACTTGGCATTTAAGGAGACAGATGTTTATTTTTTTAGTAAGGAAGATACAGGACTCTCATCGGGAAACTATGATTCACAAATACCTCTGGTAGAAGCTGCTTCCCTAAATCTGACAGGCTCCTAGAAGTCTAATCAGGTACAATCACGCATGCTTTGGGAAGTGTCAAGCCTGGATAATTGGATAGGCAGTGGGCCAACATACTAATTGTGATGGCAGTGTATATTAAGTAGAACCCTAGCTGTGACAATTCTCAGTACTAGCCTACATTTTTATTATGGAAGTCCACTATTTAAAGGGGTAGGGGTGGGGATGGCTCTGAGTGATAATGCTGAGTCCTATGAGCTGTGAAAGAATTATGTGCATCCCCAGGTAACTTCTGAAAACAGTAAAACAAAGTATCTCTGCTTCTCAGGTCAGAATTATAGTCCCTATGGTACTGTTACGTTGGGTGGATGTTCGGTATATTTTCCACTTATCTGAACCACTAATCAGAAAAAAAACTCAATAATATTAATTTTCCTTCATTCTTGGCCTCAAATTAAAAGAATTGAGAAGAAATCAATAAAATCGCTGAAAGAGCACATGCCCACAGCATTACTGGACAAACGTTGACCTTTTAAAGGATAAGTATAGGGTACATTTGGAGAACATGCCTGCCCTGCAGTCACTGAGGAGGGCATTGCACTTTTCCTTTGGTGAAACTACACCAGCCCCACTATTAATCTGGGTGAAGTTCACCTACACAATTTCCCTTGGGGTTGCCAAATGCCCCTAAGCCAATTAATGTTTCCGTCTCTCTGGACATACTGATGCTCCCAATCATCTTTGATCCCTGGGAATCAGGGCCAGGAAATTTGTGAAATTGTTACAAAGTGAGAATTTCCCTTTCTGAGAAGTTAAAAGTTGAGAATGACAGTGAAATACTATTGGCAGCCGTATTTCTATTACCTGGGAAAGGCTGGCCCCAAAATAAAGCCAGACAGAGGGAAACAATCTTAGGAACTAGCTGCCCAAAGGAAATTTATTTAGAAGAAAAAAATGTATGATATATACTTTAAAATATAATTTATATTCTCAAAGTTATTATTGAATATATTGCATTTATTAAATAGTAAAAATAAGAGGTTCCAGAAAGATTACCTCCAAAAGGTAAAACATGGAAAATATATTTACAACTCAAAACATATGGTGATTGGCAAGTTAGTTATGTCAGAAATTACATTTGGAAATTCGAAGACCAGCTTGAGAAATTCTCACATAGCACAAAATAAAGGAAAATAAAATAATCATAACAATTCAATAAAAAATGAACAAAAGACTTGACCGAGAACCTTCACAAAAGAGAATACACAAAAGCTTGATAACCTATGAAAAGGTGCTCGGCATTATTATCAAGGAAATGATTATTTAATGTTTAATTCATAAGAGAGGTGATAATATTAAAACAAAAATAATAATTTTTTAAATGCTGACACTATGAAATGTTGGTAAAAATGTATCATAACTAGAGCTCTCATTCACTTCTAGAAGGAGTAAACTGGGTCAATCCTTTGGACATTTGCTTGTTGGTGTCTCCTGAAATTAAGTATATTTTAACCTTATGACTCAGATGGCTCACTCCTAGATTTATACCTAATATATATAAATGAATGTCCATCAAAACACATGCACTTTAGTAAAAAATTTATTCATAATAGCAAAAGCTTGAAGTTATCCAAATATCCCCAAAGCAAAAGAATGACGCATTTATATAATGGAATAGCATAATTATTTTTTCAAAATGAACCACTGCTATACATATCAACATGAAAGCATACCAGTGTAGGCAAGAGAAGCTTGAGGAAAAGAAATATACTATATTGTTTCCATTTTAATTAAATTCCAGAGCAAGCAGAACTAGTTCTAATTAGTGGGAATAGGAGACAGAAGAGTAGTTAACTCTTGGGGAGAGATTGAGGATATTAACTTTAAAGAAATATGAGGGAAACTTCTGAACTGACCACAGTGTTCTACATCTTAAACTGGATTATTGTTATACAAGAATACACATACATAAAAGTTTATCAACCTATAAAATATTTGAGCACTTCAATTAATATAAATTATATCTTAATTTAAAAATAGCAATACCAAGAGTTCACGGGTGGTTCAGTGGTAGAATGCTCCACTACCCATGCAGGAGACCTGTGTTCAATTCCTGGCCCATGTACCACACCCTCCCCCCCACCAAAAAATAAAAAGCAATCACAAAAACAAATGAATACATTATACAAAAATTAATACTGAGGACAGATTTATTTAAAAAAAACTCTATATATGAATGTGAGCATGTATAATTTCAGATGGAAAGAACAGAGCAAACTATAATCAAATCAATAATATTCACTTTATGTTCACAATATAACTGGAAATCAACATCAATTCTAAGGAATAAAATAATCATTATTTAATTTAAAAATGCATCAGTCTTTTAAAAATCTTCTTTCCAGGAGAAGCTAAAACTGTAATCATATACTATTTAGAAAGTAAAGATAACAAAATATAGATATAGAATGTGGCGTAAGTGAACAGAAGGCAAAAATTATTGGTTTCAGGCATTACAAAGATTGGAAATAAAGAATTAAATACTCAGACAAAAGCCTAGAAAAAGTGCAATAAAAGAAATTCCCAAAAGGATAAATTACAAAGCAGGAATAGATTTGTTAAAAACAGAGATGGACAGAAATTATAAATATCTCGAAGGTTCATTTCTCAGAAAATTAGCCAATAAAGTAGAAAATCTCAGAGAATGTTATTCAAGTGAAAGAAAGAAAAAGATTCTCATAGATTCAAAAACAGTTAAAACTATAAGATAATAAAAGACTTTTATATACATTGCAAATTTTTATGAAAACTCCAATTTTTTTAAAAAATAAAAATTATCAAAATGTAAATAAGTATACGATCACCTTCGTCCACCCAGTTAGTCAACCAGAAATGTAGAAGTAGTCTTTCCTTGATACCCACAAATAAACCCCATAGTCATGCTCAAGACCAAATATATTGGCCTGACTTCTAGGATGGCATGATAAATGTGGGCTAACTCCCTCCTAGGTACAGTGTGTAGCAGATAGAAGTCTGCCCATGCATGCCAGCCTTTTGGTCCTGACCACATGGAAATATTCCCAGAATAAGTTGTAACTGTTATAGCATCTCTGCTATCTCTTCTATCTCTTCCCTGTGGGGGGGGGGTTGCCCACTCTGCTACCTCTTCCCTGTGGGGGGTGCAGGGTTTTGTGGCACAAAAGAGGTGCACACACTACATCTCCCCACATGGGCTAGAAGCTGGAGACTCCCTGGTCAAGGGAACTACAGTAGTTAGATTCAGTTGTCACCTTGGCCAGGTGAAGGTAGTTCTGTTGCTGTGGACATGAGCCAATGGTACGTGAACCTCATCTGTTACTGGTTACATCTGCAGTAGGCTAGGAGGTGTGCCTGCTGCAATGAATGATGTTTGATTTAAATGGCTGGTGCTTAAATGAAAGACTCAGACTAGCACAGCCCAAGCAGCTCAGCATACCTCATCTCAGCACACTCAGCTGAGCCCAGGCCTTTGGAGATGCAGAAAGAAATCACGATGGGGAAAGTTGTTGGAACCCAGAGGCCTGGAGAGAAGGCCAGCAGAGACCATCCTGTGCCTTCCCACGTAAGAAAGAACCTCAGTTGAAAGTTAGCTGCCTTTCCTCTGAAGAACAAAATAAATCCCCTTTCATTAAAAGCCAATTCGTCTCTGGTGTGTTGCATTCCGGCAGCTAGCAAACTAGAACAGGGACCAAAGCCCACTACTGAAGTGACTTTGCTCTGTCTCTTCTCAGTGTGAGTTAACATTGTCCATCCGGTGCCTGTATGTCATGCTTGCTGGAGACCTGGACACTTGCAAAACTTGGAGTGAGCTGGAATCCTAAGACTGCTGTTCCTGATGGCAGACAATGGTATGCTCTCCAGTGTAGTGAAACTGCTAGGGTCTCTCTTTAGGAATAACAAGAAACCTGGCAATCAATCTCAACAAATCATTTGTGTTTACCTTTCACAACCTGTAAATCAAGTCCTAATAATTGTATGGCATCATCAGGGTTTCTGTTTGCATGACTGTTACCCAAGTTCAAGTTCCAAATATTTTTCACTAGATTGCTGCATTACTAACATTTTACATTAGTGCAATTCCATTGTTACAATTGATGAAAGAATATTAAACTTGTACTATTAACTGCAGCTATAGTTTACATTAAGATGTATTTTTTCCTGTAATCCACCCCCTTATTAACTCCTTGCATGGGTGGGCACATTAGTTATAATTCATTAAAGAACCTTTTTATAATTGTACTAAGTACAGTCCATTGTTTAAAATAGGGTTCACTGAATAGTGTAGCCCTATTTTATCTTTTATTTTTTTATTCTAGCAGCATATACACATCCTAAAATTTCCATTTTAACCATATTAGCATATAAAATCCAGTACTGTTAATTATATTCACAATGTTGTGCTACCATCATCACCAGCCAGTTCCAAAACTTTACAATCAACTGAATTAGGAATGTTGGACATATTAAGAATTAAATCACTGTTGCCTACTCCAAGCACAGTCCTGATGACCTATATTCTAGATTCCAACTCTGTAAATTTGCTTACCTAATTATTTCATATCAGTGAGATTATACAATATTTGTCCTTTTATATCTTGCTTATTTCATTCAAAATAATGTCTTCAAGGTGCAACCATGTTGTCACCCAAGCCAAAACTTGATTCATTGTTAATGCTGAATAATACTCCATTGTATGTATATACCACATTTGCTGTATCCATTCATTTTTTGATGGATATTTGAATTGCTTCTATCTTTTGGCAATTGTGAATAATGCAGCTGTGAACACTGGTGTAAAAATATCTGTTTGAGTGCCTGCTTTCAATTCTTTTGGGTATATGCATAGAAGAAGGATTGCCAAGTCATACAGTAATTCTATACTTAGCTTTTCTGAATAATTGCCAAAATATATTCCACAGAAATTGCGCCATTTTACATTCCCACCAACAATGAATGAATGTTATTATTTCTCCACATCCTCTCCAACACTTGTAACTTTCTGTTTTATTAATAGTAGCTGTTCTAGTTGGATATGAAATGGTCTCTCATTGTGGTTTTAATTTGCATTTTCCTAATAACTAATGACTTTGAATATCTTTTGATGTTAATTTTAACTGTTTTCATTTCCTCTTTGGAAAAATGTCTTTCAAGTTGCTTGCCCATTTTTTTTTAAACTTTTTTTTTACATTTATTTTATTGTGTAATGTGACATATATACACAGCAAAGAAAGAAAAAAGCAACATTTTTCAAAACAATCTTCACTAAGTAGTTACTTAAGGGCAGGATCCGGAGTTTGTCATGGGCTATCATATGATCCTCTCAGATTTTTCCTTCTAGCTGTTCCAGAATATAGGAGACTAGAAGACTAAATGCTTTTTTTTTTTATCATCACAATTGACTTTTTTTTCTTTTTTGTGGAAAATAACATATATACAAAAGCAATGAATTTCAAAGCACAGCACCACAATTAGTTATAGAACAGATTTCAGAGTTTGGTATGGGTTATAATTCCACAATTTTAGATTTTTGCTTCTAGCTGCTCTAATATACTAGAGACTAAAAGAAATATCAATTTAGTGATTCAGCAATCATAGTCATTCGATAAATCCTATCTTCTCTGTGTAACTCCACCATCACCTTTGATCATTCTATCCCTCTCTTTAAGGGTATTTGTCTTATGTCCATTCTAACTTTTCATTTTGGAAGGGGCTGTCAATAATATGGCATATGGAGATGTAACTAGCTGATGTTCTGGAGAGGCTGGGCCCTCTAGGTTTCAGGACTTATCTGGTCCAGGGACCCATCTGGAGGTATAGGTTTCTGGAAAGTTACTCTAGTGCATGGAGCCTTTGTAGAATCTTATATATTGCCCTAGGTGTTCTTTAGGATTAGCTGGAATAATTTTGGTTGGGGTTTGGCGAGTTATGACAGGTAGCAATGTCTAACTGAAGCTTGTGTAAGAGCAACCTCGACAGTAGCCTCTTGACTTTATTTGAAGTCTCTCTGCCCACTGATACTTTATTAGTTACACTTCTTTTCTCCCTTTTAGTCAGAATGGAATTATTGATCCCACAGTGCCAGCATCAGACTCATCCCTGGAAGTCATCTCCCAGTCTGTCAGGGAGACTTCCAATCCTGGATGTCATTTCCCATTTAGGGGGGAGGGTAATGTTTTCATTTGCAGAGTTGGACTTAAAGAGAGTGAGGCCGCTTCTGAGCAACAAAAGAGGTCCTCAGAAAGTAACGTTTAGGCACACCTATAGGCTACATACAGAAGCTTCACAAGAGCAAACCTCGAGGTCAAGGTCTTGGCCTATGGATTTGGGCATCCCTAAAGTTTGACACAGTATCAGGGAATTATCTGATTATAAAGTTAAAGAGTTCCATATTTTTTCTCCCATTCCGCAGGAGACTTTGTCAATATTTTTTATCTGCTTAATATATTCAAGGATGTATCCTGGCACAACATTAAGCCACACAGGATTAAAGGCCCTCTTTCTTATTCTGATCTCCCTGTGTTTCCATTGTTCAAATGATACAGATAGGTTGAGGTAGATTATGTGCTAAAGAAAATTTAGGTTCCAGACAAAATAAACCTTTTTTCCTTTAGTCTCAAAGAGTATGTGTGGTTCTAAAATATAGACAATGTTTTCCTTACCCCTGTGTTCTGAATTACTTTAACCCCGACCTGACTGGCTGCATTCTTATCTCTAAATACAAGGCTAGATAGATAGATAGATAGATAGATAGATAGATAGATAGATAGATAGATAGATAGATAGATAGATACAAAACAGCCTCTCAAAATCCAGAATAATTACCACTCCAGACTAAATGTGTCTGCTATAAGAGCTTACAATATAAGCCCTTGTTTTTTTATAAGCATTTTCTAAACACAATAACTGTTTTTCACTTCTGGCTTATTTTACCTCACCAAATGTCCCACAGGTTCATTCACATTGTTGCATGTCTCACGACTTCATTCCTTTTTGTAGTAGCACAGTATTTGATCATATTTATACACCATCGTTTGCCAATCTACTTCTCAGTCAGAGCATCCTTCAGCCATCTGTATTCACTAGGCATCATGTATAATGCCCAAAGTCCACAGTTCATCAACACTCTCAATATTAGATGATTTCGTTGTTCCCAAGAGAAAGATGAACAATAAACACACCAAAATTGTAAATCTAATTCTCTTCTTAACAAATGTCCCTCCTCCCATTATTCGGCTGTTGCTGAAGTAAACAATGGGAGTGATAGTGCTGATGTTTTCCTGGTAAACATAGCCTATAGCATACAATAGCAGTTTTACCCCTGTACCCTGGACTTAAACACTCTTATACACAAGTCATACCTTTGAAGAAGTTCTTGCAAGAACTAATTTATACTTTTAGTATTAATCAGTGTGACACATAAGTCTATGCAATGACTTTCTATCTTGTCCACTTTCAATACGGTAATATTACTTATAGGCTCACTAGAGAACCGCCTTCACTTCTATCTATTCCTTTACATTTGAGTTCGACCTCATTAGCTAACCATTCACCCATCTCTAACTTCTATGTATCTCTAAGTCCCCTATATTCTGTATTATAAGCTCCTGATTTTATGTTACCAAGGTCATATAAGTGGAGTCATGCGGTGTCTATCCTGTTGTGTCTGGCTTATATCACTCAGCATATGTCCTCAAGACTCATCCATCTGGTCATGTGCTTCAGGATGTTATTTCATCTTACTGCTGCATAATATTCCATCATATCTATATACCACAGGATGTTAATCCATTCATCTGTTGATGGGCATTTGGTTTGTTTCCATCTTTTGGTAATTGTGAATAATTCTGCTATGAACATCAGTGTGCAAATGTCTGTTTGTGTCACTGCTTTAAGATCTTCTGGGTATATATCTGGTAGTGCTATTGATGGGTCATAGGGCCACTCAATATTTAATTTCCTATGGAAATGCCAAACTGTTTTCCATAGTGGCTGTACCATTATACATTCCCACCAGCAGTGCATAAGTGTCCCAATTTTCCCACATCCTCTCCAACATTTATAGTTTCCTATCTCCTTAATAGCAGCCATTCTTATAGGTGTGAGGTGGTATCTCATTGTAGTCTTGATCTGCATTTCCCTTATAGTAATGAAAATGAGCATCTCTTCCTGTGCGTTAGAGCTATCTGCATTTTCTCTTCAGAAAAATGCCTATTCATATATTTAGCCCATTATATCACCTTCTTTGACTTGTATATTTATACCTTTTATAAGGGTTGGGAAGTTTTCCCCCATTATATCCTCAACTAATTTTCCTAGGCCTTTACTCTTCTCTTCTCCTTCTGAAACACCAGTGATTTCTATATTTATGTGCTTTGCTTTTTCCATCATTTCCCTGGGATCCAATTCAAATCATTCCCTCTTTTTTTCCATTTGCTGTTTTGAGTGTTTGAAATCAGTTGCCCTGTCCTCCAGTTTGCTTATTCTGTCTTCTGCCTCTTCAAATCTGCTGTTGTATGTCTCTAGTATGTTTTTTATTTGGTCTACAAAATCTTTAATCTCCATGAAATCTGCTATTTTTCTATTTATTCTTTCAAATTCCTCTTTATTCTCTTACAGTGTCTTCTTGATCTCCTTTATCTCATTAGCATTCCATTTATTTTATTTAGTAGAGTTACATGAACATCTTTGATTAGTTACTCCAAAGTTTGTGTTTCCTCTGATGTTTTAATATGATCATTAGGCTGGGCTGTATCTGCTTGCATTGTGATATGCTTAGTAGTCTTCTGTTGTTTTCACTGCTTGTGAATATCTTGGTTGATTTATTTTGGAAGTTGATTTCCTTCAGTAGTCTAAAGCCTTGTGTTTGCAAGATGGACGTGTAGCAGGATGCAGGTCATGGGGTGGGAATCAACAATGTGGTGATGCATTGTGTACAAGTACAGGTGCAAGTTGGGGATGTTATGCTGGCGTCTGTGAACGTGCATGCCCAGCAGCAGGGGAGGATGTGGTTGTGCAGGTGCATGGGTCTGGGGGGTGTGGTCTAGAATGCTGAACCCTTTGTGCACATGTGCTGAGCTATAGCAGTGGGTAGGCCTTAAGCCTGCATGGGTTGGGATGGATGTGACTAGGCTGCACAGGTCAGTGGTATCCCAGAGTTGGAGAGCATGACTGGGGGCCAGGCACATAGACAGGTCTAGGAGTGCTATAAACTGATGTACCTGTGCAGAGAGCTCAGAGGGGAGCAGGGTAGGGCTGTGTGACTGTATGGTCTATAGGCAGGTGTAGCCTGGGTATGGAGATAAGTACCCACAGCTTTTATGTGCTGGCAACAACTTACAGGAGGCAGGGAGAGGGAGGTAATGCTCAAGAGGGGCTAAGGAGAGGTGGATTGGGTTGCAGTTGGGGTGGGGGTGTGGGGCAGGTACACACATGAGGGGTTGGTGGGTGGGGGTGCTTGCAGGTGGGTGAGGAGTTCAGGTGCATGGGTTGTGGGGTGAGTCATGGGTCATGGGGTTGTGTTGGTGAGGGTAGGGCATTCAAAGAATGAGGCTAGTCCCTGTCTCCCCATCTGTGCATTCCCGAGGGCTCCTGGCTTCCATGTTAGATTGTTTGCATCAGCCAGAAGGCCTCTGGTTCTCTGCTTTTCAGTTCCTCAGCTTTTGCAACCAAGGCTGCCCTAAGTGGTGCAGAAGACTCTCCCAGGTCACTTATACTCTGGAATCACCATCTTAGTCTCCCACCTATCCCTTCTCTAACTATTCCTTGGAACAGGACTGAACTCAATCTATCTTATTCTGCCATCTTCCTCGAACTCACTTGCCCAGTTTTTTAATTGGGTTGTTTGTCTATTTACTGTTGGATTGTAGGATTTCTGCATAAATTCTGGATATTAAGCCCTTATCAGTATGTGGTATCAAAGTATTTTTTCCCATTAACTAGTTGTCATTTCCCTCTCATGATAAAGTCTTTTAATGCATAGAATTTTTAATTTTGATGAGGTCTCAATTATCTATTTTTTTCTTTAGTTACTTGTGCTTTGGGCATAAAGTCTAAGAAACTTTACCTAACAAAAGATCCTGAAGATGCTTTCTTACATTTTCTTCTAGGAGTTTACAGTACTGGTTCTTACCATTAGGTGAAAGGACTTAAAGTTAAGAAGTATGAGTTCTCCAAGTTCATTCTTTTTCAAGACAGTTTTGACTATTTGGGGCCCCTTACCCTTCTAAATAAATTTGGTAGTTAGTGCTTCCATTTCCACAAAGTAAGCTTTTGTAATTTTTATTGATTGTATTGAATCTGTAAATAATTTGGAGTAGAATTGACATCTTAAGAATATTTAGTCTTCCAGTCCATGGGCATTGCCTGTCTTCCATTTACTAAGATCTTCTTTGATTTCTTTTAGTGAAGTTTTGTATGTGTAGGTTTTTCATTGTATAAGTCCTTTACATCCTTGGTTAAATTTATTCCAGATATTTGATTCTTTTAGTTGCTGCTGTAAATTTAATTTTTCTTAATTTACTCCTCAGGTTGCTCTTTACCAGTGTATAAAAACACAACAGAGTTTTGCATGTTGGTCTTCTACCCCACCACATTGCTGATTTGTTAATTAGCTCTTGTAGCTCTTTTGTAGGTTTTTTGTTTTTAAATCTTCCTATGTATAGGATCATCTCAACTGTAAATAGTAAAAGCATTACTTCTTCCTTTCCAATTTGAATGCTTTTTATTTCTTTTTCTTGCTCAACTGCTCTGTCTAGAATGTCCAGCACAGTGCTGAATAACAGTGGTGACAGTGACATCCTTGTCTATGCCTGATTTAGAGGGAAAGCTTGAGGTCTTTCACCATTGAGTATGATGTTAGCTGAGGGTTTTTCATATATGTCCTTTATCAGGTTGAGGAAGTTTCCTCCTAATCCTATTTTTCTAAGTATTCTCATCCAGAAAGGATGCTGGATTTATCCTAAGCCTTTTCTGAGTCAAGTTAAATGATCTTTCTTTTCCCCTTTATTTTGTTAATGAGGTACATTACATTAATTGCTTTTCTTATTTTGAACCACCCTTGTATTCCTGGGATAAAGCTCAAGTGATCATGGAGTATAATTCTTTTAATGTGTTTTTGGAATTGATTCACAAGTAGTTTGTGAAGGATTTTTCATCCATATTCATAAGACAAATAAGTCTGTAATTTTCTTTTCTTATAGTATCTTTATCTGGGTTTTATATTAGGATGATGTTAGCCTCATAGAATGAATTAGAATGTGTTGCCTTCAGTTTTTCTTTGGATGAGTTAGAGCAGAATTGTATTAACTCATCTTCGAATGCTTGGCAAAATTCACCTATGAAAAATTCTCATCTGGGGCTTTTCTTTGTTGGGAGGTTTTGATGACTGGTTCAATATTTTTACTTGTAATTTGTCTATTGAAATCTTCTGTTTCTTCTAGAATTGGTGTTGATTTTTGGCATGTTGCTGAGATTTGTCCATTTCATCTAGGTTGTCTAATTTTTTTGTCATACAGTTGTTAATAGTACCCTCTTATTTTTCTTTTTATTTCTGTGGGGTCAATAGCAATGTCCCACCTCTAAGTTTTTATTTTTTTATTTGAATCTACTATCTTTTTTTCTGCATCAATCTAGCTAAGTGTTATCAATCTTATTGACCTTTTCAAAGAAAAAACTTGTGGTTCTTTTTAATGCTCTCTCTCTCTCTCTCTCTCTCTCTCTCTCTCTCTCTCTCTCTCTCTCTCATCTCTTATTCATTTATTTATACTATGACCTTTGTTATGTTTTCCTTCTGCTTGTTTTGGGTGTAGTTTGATGTTCTTTTTATAGCTTTTCCAGATGTGCAGTTTAGGATTTTCATTTTAGCCTTTTCTTCTTTTTTAATGCAAGCATTTAGAGCTATAAATTTCCCTCTCAGCACTGCCTTTGCCACATCTCATGAGTTTTGATATGTTGAGTTTCTGCATTCATTCATCTCAAAATATTTCCCTTGCAATTTTTTCTTTGCCCCACTTATTGTTTAATGTGTTATTTAACTTTCCTATATTTTTGGATTTTCCAGTTCTCTGCCTCTTATTGATTTCCAGTTTCATTTCATTGTTGTCAAAGAAGATTCTTCAAATAAATTTTAATATTGTTAAATTTATAGAGACTTTGGAGCCCAACATGTCATCTCTTTTGGAGAATGATCCATGCACACTTGAGAAGAATGTATATACTGCTGTTTTGGGGTGCAATGACCTGTATATATATCCTTCAGGTCTAGTTCATTTATCATATTATTAAAGTCCACTGTTTCCTTCTTAATTTTCAGTCCAGATATTATATTCATTCATGAGAGTGATGGATTGAAGTATCAAACAATTATTGTAAAGGTGTACATTTCTCCCTTCAGTTATGCCAGTATTTGCCTCATATATTTTGGGGCACAGTGATTAGGTACATAAATATGTATGATTGTTCTGTATTCTTGGTGGATTTTTCCTTTTATTAACATATTACGTACCTATCTGTCTCTTGTAAAAGCCTTTGACAAAGTCTATTTTGTCTCATATCAATATAACTACTCCAGCTCTTTTGTGGTTATTATTTGCATAGGATATCTTTTTCTTCCATCATTTTGCTTTCAACTTATTTGCATCCTTGTGTTTAAGGTGAGCCTCTTGTAAGCAACATATAGCTGGGTCATGCTTTTTAAATCCATTCTGCCAATCTATGCTTTTGATTGGAGAGTTTAATCCATTAACAGTCAGTGTTATTACTGTAAAGGCAGTACTTATTTCAGCCCTTTTGTGCGTTGGTGTGTATATCTCATCTTTTTCATATGTCTCTTCTTTTACTGCAACTTCCTTTCAGTATAGTTGACCTTTTGTGATGTATCTGATTGATCCCTTTCTAACTTCTGTCTCTGAATAGTTTTAAAATATTTGTACGGTTATCTTGGGATTTCTATTACACAACTTATATCCATAATCAACTAATTTGAAAAGAAACAACTTAATTTCAAAACCATGCACACTCTTTGCTCCCATTTCCCTTATTTATGTCACTTTTTTCCCTTGTTAACTATATTTTTTGTGTTCATAATCAGAAAATATGCTTCTTTTCTTACTCAATTGTATTCTGACTCCTATAAAAACTAAAGAATAGCACTGTATGTTGATGGTACTGTAATCTTGAGTCTAGTACTTACAATTTTAACTTTACTGAAGATATTTACTTCTTCACACTAGTCCCAGCCATTCTCTCCTATTTTTTTCTTTCAACCTGTAAAATTCTTGTTAGTAATTCTTGTAGGGCAGGTGTTTTGTGGACCAACTCTGTTTCTTTCTTATCTTGAATATTTTTAAACTTTGCCTGTTTTTGAAGGGCTCCTGCTGGATAAAGAAGTTTTCACTGGCAGTTTTTCTCTACCAGTACCTTAAATATATTATAATTCTACTTTTACACCTCCATGGTTTCTGGTGAGAAATTAGCTCTGAATCTTCTTGGGGATCTTTGTGACACCTGCTTTTCTCTTGCTGCTTTTAGAATTCTCCTTACCCTTGCCATTTGCCATTTCTGAATAAGATGTGTCTCAGAGGATGCCTATTGGGGTTTATTCTATTTGGAATGTGTTGTACTTTTTGGGTATGTGTATTTATGTCTTTCATAAGTGTTGGTAAATTTGGAGACATTATTTCCTTCTTGTCCTTTTTCCCTTCTCTTTCTAAGCTATCCATGACACACATATTTGTGTACTTCATGTTGTGACTCAAATTCTTGAGACACTGCTTTATATTTTCTGTTCTTTTCTCAATTCTTTTTGACTATATGATTTTGCTTGTTCTGTCTTTTAAGTTCATTGAGTCTTTCCTCTGCCTGTTCAAATCTGCTTTTGTATGCCAATAATGCATTTTCAGTCTCTATTATTGTGCCTTTCATCCCCAAATTTCTGTTATATATTTTTTTAACTTTCAAATTCTTCTTAATATCATTAACTCTATATCTCTATTTTTTTCATTTCCTTGCATAGAGTTAGGGGATTTGTTTAAACTTTGGTTACTTATTTTAAATTCTGTGTTTCCTCTGAAATTATAATTTGTTCCCTCGACTGAGCCATTACCTCCCGTTTCTTAGCACTACTTGTAATTGTTTGTTGATATTGGGCATCTGATTATTTGATGTATTAACTTTGTAGGTCAGTTTCTTCCTCTTGTCTATGCTTTTGTATTTGATTGGTTTTGTGTTAAAGCTCTTCTTTGACACTTGATCCAAATTATTCTGGAACTTTGTAGTAGCCCTTGTTTAACTGTTCAATGTTTTCTCAGATCTTCTGTATGTGATATGTCAAGTGTTTATATACATTCATATTTCCATGGTGCAAACGCAATGGAAGGGGATTCTGGGAAGATGGTGGAACAGGATAGATCGAGTTCAACCCTGCTCCAAGGAACAGCTAGAGAAGGGAAAGAAGAGTGATGAAGATGGTGATTCCAGGGTATAAGTGACCCTGGAAAGTCTTCTGCACCATATAGGGAGGCCCTGGTTGCAAAAGCCGAGGAACCAAGAAGCAGAGAACTGGAGACCATCCACCTGGTGTAAACAACCTAACTCGGAAACCAGGAGCCCTCAGGAGTGCACAGATGGGGAGATAGGGACTAGGAATTAAGCCAAGCTGCCCTTCACCAGGGCAGCCCCACGAACTGGAACTCACCCCACACCCCACTCACCTGAACCCCTACACCTGCACCCCCTCCCTGTGCTCCAAGTATCCCCACCCCACCAACCCCTCATATACATATCCACCCTACACCCCCCACCCTAAGTGCAGCATGCCTGTCTTAGCCCAACCCACTGCTCCTGCAAAAGTGCAGTCTTGATCCGCCTTTCCTGAGCCCTACCTCCTCTTCCCTACCCCCTTGCAGATGGTCACCCATGCATAAAAGCTGTGGGCATTTACCTCCATACCCAACTACACCCACCCCCAACCCCAAACAATCCTGCAACCCTGAGGTTGCATACATGTACCATCTGGCCCTCCCAGATCTCGCATGCACATGGTCTCCAGTGATGTCCACCAGCTCTGGATAAGTGCTGACTTTAGCAGCCAGCCACATATGTCCCCAGCCCATGCAGGTACAATGCCAACCTGCTGCCCTGAACTCCAGACATGTGCAGGAAGGGTGATGTGCCCTAGAGCAGTGCACACCAGGACTCCACCACCCAGACCCATGCACCCACACAACCACAACCTCCCTGTCTCTGGGCACCCACGCTCACATGCAGCAGCCCCAGCCTGTACCTATACCAGGGCCGCAATGCATCACCACACTATTGTGCCCTGCCCTATGCCCTGTATCCTGCTCTACATCTATCCCACAGATACAAGTCTTTAGACTACTGAAGGAAATCAACTTCCAAAGTAAACCAATCAGGATTTTTACATGTCACAAAGACGGCAGAAGATCACTAAGCTTATCATGATGCAGACAGATATAGCCCAGCTTAATTATCATATTAAAACACCAGAGGAGACACAGGCTTTGGAACAACTAATCAAAGATGTTCATGTAACTCTACTAAATAAAATAAATGGCATGGCTGATGACTTAAAAGAGATCAAAAAGACACTATAAGAGCATAAAGAGGAATCTGAAAGAATAATTAGAAAAATAGTAGATCTTAAAGAGATTAAAGATACTATAGACAAAATAAAAAACATACTAGAGAATGAAAAGAGGATCCTTACCTTACACACCATACAAAAATTAACTCAAAGTGGATCAATCAAACACTTGAATATAAGAAGTAGAAATGAAAAAGGATCCTTTTCATAATAGGGGTCTTCAAGATAATGAAAACAAAAATCTAAAAGCCTAAATCCAGAATAAATACCTATAGAATAATCAAATAATTTTGTTTTGGTGTTTTTGAAGTGAAAGTAAAATTTTCCCCCCACAACACATTTACAAAACTAATATAAAATATATATCATGCTCAGAATTTTAGTGCTTAATACATACTATCTGAAAGAAGCCTGTAATTTTCACTTCTTCTTATAATATTCTTTTACACCTGGGTTAAACCAACACTGCAATATACCAGGCACAGAATAGGCAATCCACAAGTGTTTGCATCATTTGAATTTGACTGTGTTTAGGTTATTGACCTGGAATTCTATTTCATTCTCATTTAGTGATAAAGGAAAATTGTTTTTCCATGTCCATGATACCCAAAGTTCTCTGGAAAGTCGGAAATGAGAGGGAGAAAACATGATATTTTTTTCTGAGTAAGGCTTACTCAATTTTCTTGTTTTGGGAAAATAAAACTTGAGTTTTAATTAACTTTGTAGAATTACCATCTGTGAGCATCTGGAATTTAATTCAGTTGCACTGTGGAAGCAAAAGCACCAATTCAGACTCTCAGGAAGTATAAGACATGTAGACCAAACAGCAGGATAACAGCCAGCAGTTAAATTTTTTTCTTGAAGATCATTTTCCATTCTATCTTTGAGACTACAAAAGAACTAAATTGTTGAAAGTCGTTTACATTCTATGACTACATGAACAGAAAGTTCATTAGTTCATGTATCCTTTTATACTGTTTAATAATATGCTAAATTTGAGATACTGTATTCTTAGATAATAATGTCTAAAAATGCAATTTCCTGATAAGAAAAAGACAAATTGGTAAAAGGAAGCTATTTTTCTTACAAATAAGTAAAAGAAGCTTTTACTACAGAAAACAATATTAAAGTTTGCCATATTTTTAAATGAAATTTAAGGAACAGAGGGCTGATTACATCAACCAGCAAGTGCTGATTACATCAATATTTTTAAACTGATAGAACCATGTTGACCAAATAAAGCATACCTAGGCCTTCAAAAGGTAAGAAAATCATAATGCCAAATGGAAAAAATATATATCAAGTGTTGCTAAATTGTCCGAAGTTTGTGGTCTAGTATGGTATAAAAACTCGATAGTGCAAATGTGATTATTCCAGTGATATTTTTCACATGTGGTTGGAAATGTGTTGAATTTGGACTTTTTATCATAAGTATTGTCAAAAATATAGATCGAATAACTTGCATTTCTGCAATTGGAGACAATATAATTCTCATAATCACTAAACCTATGTCTTAGCTCCCAAAGTAGTTTCAATGGATTACATGTATTTTCAGTTAGGAGCTTTTTAGAAGCCTGTAAATAAGCAGTCTTCATCTGTTAAAGGGCAGTTTTCTTGAAAAAAGATCATAAATTTCTTTCTTGAGATTTAAAAAAAAGTTTTATTGAAGTATAATGTGTTTCAATTATCTATTGCTTTGTATCAAAGTACCTGTGAGAGCTGAGCTAAGGCAACAGGCAAGAATGAAAAGGGTGCCCATGGAGCATCAATGTCTTGAGGCTCTCCAGCCCCTCCAGCAGTTGCATTCTAGTGACTCCCCCTTGTATAAACATCTGCCCTTGGGCAACTACAACCTCGCAGTGCGTGCACAGTAAATTCCCTTGCCCAAATCCCTCCCCTCTGACAGTTACGACCTTGCAGAACAAAAGCAGTATTTCAACTTTTAACCTCACCAATGGAAAACAGCCAACTCTCAAAAACCCACCTATGAGAAATCCACCTAAAGCTACCTCCACCCCTCCTTTAAAAATCCTTACTCAGATTCAGGGGAGTGAGAGTTGATTTCTTGAGTCAGCTTTCCCTGCTGCTCCTCTTCTAATAAACCTTCTTTCCCCAATGCCAGTGTCATGTCTCTGCCTCTTTTTCTCATCTCCAACTTCTGCCCAAGTCTGGGACTTTCAGCGCCTCCAAATTTAACTTACACTAACAAGTATTTTATCATATATCATATTTTGTGGGGCAGAGATTTGGGCAGGAATCAGCTGGGGGATTATTTTTTATGTGACCTCAATAGAGTCACTCAATGAAAATCAGCCTACAGATGGTTTTATCTTGAGGCTCCTAAACAGCTTCACTCACATGTCTGGTGCCTACTCACAGATTCTTCCCTTCCATGAGGGTTTCTTCACCTCATGGCAACCTCAGCATAAATTAAAACTTGGCTCAGGACTCCAAGAGGGAGTTTTGTTATAGGCTCAGACAGAAGCTGTAAGGCTTTTTACGACCTAGCCTTAGAAATCTTGGGAATGTTAGCCGTTATGTATTATATTGATCAATCAAGTCACTAAGCCTAGCCCAAATGCAAGAGGAGCTGAAATAGACTCTGTCTCTCAATGGGAGAAGTAACAAAGAATGAGTCCTTGTTTAGTCTAGAACAATATGCATACAGAATGGTTTTCACATCATGAATATGCAATTTTTGCACACTGGGTATACCTGAATAACAAGCATCTAGAACAAGAAATAAAAAAATTATAAGCAACACAAAAACCCCACTGTTTTCACCCTTTGTTTTCCCTTTCCAGGTTTAGCCACCCCCTCAAGAATAAACACTATCCTGATTTTTGAAAACAGATTAGTTATTATGTTTTACATAAATTGCATCAGAACCATTTTGGAAAAAACTTTAGAGCCAATAGAACCAACACAACCAGAGACCTTTGGAGATGCAGAAGAAAAACACACCGGGGGAAGCCTTATCAAATGAAAGAGAAGGCTAGCAGATATTGCCATGTGCTTTCCCAGAAGAGAGAGAAACCCCAAACTTCATCTGCCCTTTATTTGGGTTTCTGAGTTTGGACATATCTATGGTCTTAGAACTTTAAGCTTGCAAGTTAATAAATCCCCCCTTTTAAAAACCATTCCATTTCTAGTATATTGCATTCTGGTAACTTTTGCAAACTAAAACAGATTTTGATACCAGAGAAGCGGGGTGCTGCCACAGTTTGCAAATACTAAACACAATGGAATGGCTTTTTAAATGGATAAGGAAAAAATTCTTGAAGAGTTATGAGAAATGTGATAGAGATAGTCTGGAAAATTCTGGGCTTCCAAAAAGGGGGACCCCAGAGAACAGTGCCCCACATGAGAATTTAACCAAACAGGGAATCAGTCAGCCTTTTCAGAAAAAGCCAGGATTGGGGGTGGATTTATCCAGGAAAAATTTGTGGAAAGTCCTATTGTCTGATGGTTGTGATTCCAGCACATTGCAGAGAAAACCAACAAGAATGCTGTGGGAACTGTATAAACAAAACCACTGCCAGCCTGGACCAAAATGGACAGAAAAGGGGCAATTTGAAGGAAAAATAACTTCAGAAGCAGAGCCATGGAAGTTAAAGTCTAGAGCCAAGAAACGTCAAGCCAGGAGAGTGGACTCACCCAAGCACTTGGAGAGGGTGAGTTTGCCCTGAAGGCATAGGGTGGTCCTTCCACCCCCATCTTTGGGAAGATTTGTGCCTCAGACCTCAGAGAGGTGGAGCACTTTCCTTGGGGATTGGGAGAGCCTTGCTGCCACCACATTGTTCTGAGGGGTGGAGTGTGAGCCCCAGAGATAGCAGAGAAGTCATCATGCTTGGAGAGCCTGAAGCCAAGAAAAAGGTGGTCTCCCCAGTGTCTTCTAAAGTTGCAATTTTCACACCAGTATTTGGAGTGAGCTGGATCTCTTCGTAGGCCCTTGGAAAGGGTGTGACTGTCGCTTTCTAAGGCCCTGAAGATAAATGACTCTTAGACTTTGAAGTCTAATGAAGTTTGCCCTGCAAGTTTTTGGAACTGTTTGGGTCTGGTGACCACTGTGTTCCTTCCAATTTCTTCCTATAGTAATGGAAATATGTATTCTATGACTGTCTCTCCTTTGTATATTAGCAGCAGATAGCTTCTTCTGAGTTTTACAGGTCCATAGAAGAGAAGAATTTTTACAGGACAGACCATGCCTGTAGCTGACTTTGATGAGATTTCATACTGTTTCTGACCGTGTATTTTTACTGAAATGGCTTAAGGCTTTGTGATGT
This sequence comes from Myrmecophaga tridactyla, assembly GCA_004026745.1. NCBI lineage: Eukaryota > Metazoa > Chordata > Mammalia > Pilosa > Myrmecophagidae > Myrmecophaga > Myrmecophaga tridactyla. The sequence goes on from PVIY010002882.1 coordinate 38,466, forward strand.
TGTGATGGAATGAATATATTTTGCATTTGGAAAGAACATCTCTTTTGGGGGCCCAAAGGGTAGAATATGCTGATTTGAAATTGTCTTGTGCCCCAGAAAAGTCATGTTCTTTAATCCTCATTCAGTGTTGCTGGGTGGATCCCTTTTTGATTGTTTTCATGGAAATGTGACCCACCAGCTGTGGGTAGTAACTTTTGATTAGATGGTTTCCATGGAGATGTGTCTCCACCCATTCAAGGTTGGGTTGCTTACTGGAGCCCTTTAAGAGGGAGCCATTTTGGGAAAAAGTTTTAGGGCCAACAGAGCCCACACAGTCAGAAACTTTTGGAGATGCAGAAGGAAAACATACCCAGGGAAGCCTTATGAAATGAGAAGTGAAAACTAGCAAGTATCACCACATCCTTTCCCAGCTGAGAGAGAAACCCCAAAATTCATCAGCCCTTTATTTGGAGCTAAGGTATCTTTTTCTGTATACCTTTGTTTGGGCATTTCTATGGCCTTAGAACTACAACTTGCAACTTAATAAATTCCCTTCTTAAAAGCGATTCCATTTCTGGTAGCTTTGGCAAATTGTAACAGAACTATATCTTCTTTTGGAACTAGCTTTTTTTGTTTAACATTATGTCTGAAATTTCATCCATACGTTGGGTAGTGTTTTACTATTTATTTAAATTCCCGTATAACATTCCATTTTGAATATATAACTAAATTTATTTATCCATTCTACTATTGGGTAAATGGACATATATATAGTTCCCAGTTTTTCCTATTCCTTGAAACCACAGAATTCTGCCCATTCCTAAACTTTCTTCCTGGCTATTACATAGATCAATAGACATATTTTATCATTCAGATGAAAAGGGACAGGACATTTTAATAATTTTTGGTTTATATATTTTTTATATATGTTTGTTGTGATTATGTTGAAAATCCAGATCAGGCCTAATAAGTTATTTTTAAAGAAGAAGAGCTTCCCCCAGGAAAAAAAAAAAAAGTTAACTGTAAGATATCACCATTTCTAGTTACTGATTGATCTTTTTCTTTAATAAGACAAAAAGTTAAACAGAAGGATTTCTCTGCATTGAAGTTTAGGCAACAGGTGTCCAAGATTATGAGCCATTGATTGTGAAATTATCACTCCTATATTTCCATAATCTTATAAAATTTTGTTTGTTAAATCATAGCTCCCTAGAGATAAGATTGTATTATAAATGATTTTTCTCTTATAGAGTTCTAGATTAATATATTGCTAGTCAAGGAGGTAACAAATGCAGCTTTAAATTTTTTCAGAAAAAAATAATTCTTGAAAAATAAATCCAAGAAGGAGACATTCATAAACTATAGAGGAAAATGTCCTCTCACAAAACAGAGTGTTTTCATTTCTCAACTGCTAGAACATCGTACAATTTATCAGCTTAGGTAATATTGGACATGGCTTTTCCCATGTCCAATTTCTTTTGCTAATAAGAATTTCAACCATATTGAAATAATAATAATATTATTATTCTACTCTAAGTTTAGGCACACTTTAACTGGCTAAGCATGTTCAATGGTCTAATTTACAAAGGAGTTCACATCCACAGGGCTAGGGACTGGGACATGAACATGCCTTTTGGTGAGGAACATGATTCAGTCCTCAACACAGTATATCAACAATTACGTTCAAACTGAAATTAATATAATCTGAGAGCCAACGACAGTGGATTCTCTACACCTTGACATGAGGCTGTTTCCTTGGTGATGAAAATAAGCAAGAAAAAAAGAGATAAGGCAAACTATAAACTTTTTTTAAATTTGAAAATCCTTGAGCATCTGAGAGGAATGGATAGTTTGTTCCATCAGTAGCTATCAGAAAACAAATTGCACTAAAGGCTATGGCATGCTTTTTAGTGGATTTTATGGGACTATATGACATGCACCTTAAATTATTAATTGCATTTAACTTGGTAGTTGTTTCTCTAGATTCTGCACTTTCCCATTATTTTAGTCATATATTTTCATTACAAAAAGTTGATAATGGCTTCCTTCTTTCTCTTCTATAAGTTCGCACTTACAATAATTTATATTACTTTTTATTCACATTACATCCTGACTGACATTTTCTCTGACCACATGCCAAGAGCAGAAAGAAGAAAGAATTGGTTTTAAGACTCTCACAGGATAAGTTCCCACGTCTTTTAAATGATTAATAGCTAGGTAGAAAAAAAATACTGCAGAAAGAATCAGCTCATTAATAACTTTTACACATTTTAGCACACTGAAAATTATATGAAAGTTAAACGAGTGTTAAAAAGGGTTCCATTTTCATTTCTGTTGCAGTTTGTTTGATTGCTTGTTTGTTGCTTCAAAAAAATTCTATTCCTCATTTCAATATCCTTAAAAGCTGTCTTTATCACAATAAATGCTTTTGAATTCAGCGCTTGTCATAGATTGAATATTTGGGGTCTGGAAAGTCCTTGTTTACTATTCTTGGTTGGAAATTGGGCCAGCAGCCCTGTGGGTGTGAGCACTCTGTGAAGACAAATGTGAGCACACATCATGCTTCCCCAAGTCTCATCTGCAGTTGAGACCCCTGCTCAGATTTTATGTTGATTCCACTGCTTTAGCACATCTACTCCTGAGGTAAATCTAAAAAGAAAGTAATAAGGATTACAAATGAGACAGGAAAAGACATGCCATTAGCAAAGTTTGCAAAGAGCAAACTGGCTGGGTTTTAGTCAAACCAGTACTTCATGGTCTTTAGAACCTGAGAATGGTTGGAAGAAAGTATGAAAATTACTGCGTATGTCACATTACGCTCTTAAGTCCAGTTCCTATCTAATAAGTGAAGAATTTCCAAAATGTTGGTGTAAAGGCTGTTGTTAGAAACTTTCTTCAAATAGGAAAACCTCATTATTAAAGAAATGATCATAAATATTTGATCAATGCATAAACCATGAAGCAAGTAGTGACAGCAATTCTTCGTAATACTCAGTGATAGTCAGATAAACGTGTGAATTTTGTCCCTCAGCCTGAAGGACGCTTAACTAATTCTGCTGCATTTTGAGAATAAGACCCCAGGAAGCATTGCCAAAAATGTGCACATGTGTCTGTATGTATGTGCTTATAATATTTTCAGATATACTTGGACAAGCCAGAGAATTCTGCTTTGTGCTTACAATGTTTCACTGTTATTAAAAACAGGAAAAGTTGGATGAACTAATATATTATCTCCTCCTTATAGCAATAGTTTGGACTCTCAGTTTTCACATCCACAGCATTTTCTAAGCTTATCGTTCTCTTCAATGACTTTGCAAAGTTGAAAGACCAGTAATACTATAACTGGATAAAGGCCCACACTCATTCAGCTTACAAATATAGTGCATTTTGTAATATAAATTCCAAGACAATATAAATCAATTTATCTAAGTTAAACATTTTCCTTCTTGCATTTACTAAACAAATGACACTCATTGTCCACTGTTTTTCTCTACATAACAAACTTGCATATTATCAGAGATACCTTTGATATGAAGAAAAGGGCACATCTTTTGGATTGACACAGCTGAAAGTCCAAATTCCTCTGCAATATTTAATAGCTGTTTGCCCTTGACCAGTTTTCCTAATTTCCTGGAGTCTTAGATTTCCTCATGGTAAAACAAGAATAACAAATGTTATAGATGGTGCCCAGAAGCTATTAAAAAATTACTTCTAGAAAAACTTCCTAAGAAGAGATTACTAAGACTTCTCCATAGCAGATACTTCATGCCGTGTGCTTTCTCCGTTGGCTAGTCTAGACTATATCTGTTCATTTTTAAACCTCCTGTCCAGCATCACCACTTTGATATAAAGTGTCTTGACCTCTTGCCATTCCAGTAGAACTGAAAATTCTCATTCCTGTTCTGTGAAAACACCTAAAAGTTTTATGATGTCTGTTTCCTTATTCTTACAGCCTAAATCCTTCCTAACTAAGTCTTAAGGAAACATGACAAAGTTCCTGTTTTCACAGGGCTCCTACTATAGTGCTTAACTGCAGATTCTTAATAAATATTTCAACAAATGAATAAAGGGATGAATGCCTGAGATTATGATTAAAGTGACAAAAATAGGTGCCAGGAAAAAATATGTGGTGACAGGAATACAGGGCTAGCTTATCAATTACTCTGCAGACTATTAGAAAAATGTGGCTACGTTTACTTGATTTTAGAAAAATGTTGTGGACAGTCTAAAAATTTGTTTCCTTTTTTTTGTTGTCAATATTTGCAAGAAAGAGAGTGTGTGTGTGCGTGTGCATTACAAGCATGCTTATAAAATGATGTCATATTATTAACTGATTCAATAATTTTTACACTCTCAGGAAATAAATAAGAAATAAAACATTAATAAGAATTTACAGTCTGTACCTTGCCTCTTCCACTGCTAGGTGCTGCCAGTATTCCTTGGCTCCTGGCCACTTCACTCCAGTCTGTGCTTCAGTCACATCATCTTCACTTCTACTGGCATCAAATAGACGTCTGCCTCCCTTTATAAGGACATCTGTGATTACATGTAGGGCCTGTCCAGACAGTGCTGGATAATCTCTCCATCTCAAGGCCCTTAACAGAATCACATATATGAAGTCCCTTTTTGCATATAAGGTAGCATTCATAGATTCCAGGCATTAGGATGTGGACATTTTGTTGGGCAATTATTCTGCCTACCACCTGACGTTAAATCTTTGAAGAAATCAGGGCAATTGTTTTATAGAATCCATATTCTGGATCTGCCTAATTATTTCATTATGTCATTTAACTTGTTCTTCTAGGTTTGACATTTCCTGTGCAATTGATATTAGGTCTCAAGGCTTGACAAAGTCCATGTTACATATTTTGGGCAAAAATAATTTATAGTTTTGCTGTGAAATTCTTGTTCCAATACATTGGAGGCCATGAGGATTTAGGTTCTCAGTGATACCAGTGTTGCTGATGTCATCACACCACATCTCTTTATTTTTAAGTTATATTTTCCTTTTGCAATTATCAAGTGAACTATGGGATTATATTTTGACACTTTTGACCATTTTACTCCTTATCTTTTTACCCAATGGTTTTAGCAACCATTGACGATCCTACTATTTCACTTTACCTCTTTTTATTTCCACCTCTTTTGCAAATCTCTTAAATCTTTGTCAATCCCTCTTTCTTCCTTTATAAATACAATCCAGTGAGGACAATTTAAATTTTTTTTGATACCGAAGGAGTTCATAAACTCTAGGGTCTTCTTTTGAACATGAATTTTTCTTTGAAAACTAATAGAGGAAACAAAGAAAAACATTCTGATAATTTAAGAGTTCCTGTTTGAAGGAGCTTTGAAACACTACACATACTTTAAAATGACTTCAAAAAGCAATCTATTGGAGCAGGCTCATGAATAGCAATGACATCACAGGCATATCAAAAATGAACTTGGACTGCTGTCTTTTCTTCTTTAAATTATAGTGAGAGGCTATCACATTCTGAAAGTTGGGATAATTTGACACCAAAGTTTATGTTGGCTCAATGAGGCCGCTTCGATGTGGAAGGCTCTCTCAGTGGAGGGTATCAGTTTTGTTTTTCTCAGAGGAGCTGCTTATGTCCATTTGAAGCCCACTGTGCAATTATGATCATGATCATCTTCCCATGTGATTATCACTGTCAAGAGATTATAATCATCTGCCCTGGAAATTTTCTGTAGTGCCATCCCTAACCCCATGATCCTCTACAGTTAATGATTAAACTGTTCTGATGTTAAAAGTAAGTCAGGATGCCAAGGGTGATCCTATGCAAGATGCTGACCAGCTGATTCCCTTCTCCACTAAGTACTAAGAGGATAGAGGGAAAACTGTTTGGATCAGGAGTATTGGTTAGATAGGATTAATTTCCAGAATGGAATGTATAACCAAGGCAGGCTCTATAACTGTATTTCCTGAATATGGTCATGAAAGAGTTAAAGCCACATTTTCTTATATATCAGCATAGGTTGAAGGACAAAAGTGATTCTTTTGAATATGAATATTTGAGAATTTGAAATGTAGCAGAGGGTCTTCTAGAAAACTACCTCACACCACAAAGTAAATTAGAATTTTAATGTGTTTTATTTTGGATTTGGTTTTATTCTTTCATTAAAAGATGGCCAGCTACTTAACAGTTTAAGAGAAACAGGAACAAAATATCATCTGAAATCCCTAACAGTAGCTGAAGAGCTGGTTTTCAGAGAGTGGCATGTTACAAACATTTGAATTTATGGGCTTAACAAAGGAAGCTGGATCAGAAAGAAGATGATTGTAGGGACAGGTGGAATATTGTTTACCAGTCTTCAAGGTGCCAGTTGCTTAAATATGTCCTGGTCCAATGCTCCTAGAACAAGTTCTAGGAGCCCTGGCAAGGCTGTTCCCATACCCCAGAAGCTCTTCCTTTTAAGCTCAGTCTTGGAAAAGCATAGGGATCTGATGACTTTGAATTTGATGCTAAGGAATGGTTTCTCCTCAGGAACATACGAATAAATGACCCCTTCAGCACACGGTGAGAACAGAAATGAAGTACCTGTTCTCCATCACTGGGCTCTGATGCAGAATTCAATGTGGGCCGGAATTTGGCAGCATCTCACCTTCCTCTAACCTGGTGGTACTCAATCTTTACCACTCCTCAGAATCACCTGGGAACTTGTTCACATGCACCGTTCTGAATTCCAACCTCTGAGTCATAGGAATTTGCATTTCTAACAAATTCTCAGTTGGTGATCCTACTCCAAACCAGGGACAATACTATTCCATCCATTTTTCTAGCCTTTTTCCTATGGCACTTCCACAGAAATGTTCCTCTTCCTCTTCCTCTTCCTCTTCCTCCTTCTCTTTTTTTTTTCCTGACAGACAGGAACATTTACCTCTTTTCGTGTTAGGGTGAGCTGTGCTGAAGCTCCCCAACCAGATCCCTCACTCCCTCTCTCCATGTGACCACAGGGAAAAGGTGTCATAACCTGGAGAGTCCTGGTGTGGTTGAGAATCTTTCTACTCAACATAGCACCAAGGTGGGTCACAGCTTGTTCCTCAGTGATTAGTCATCACACAGGATAACTGCAGGGTACTTCTAGTACCAAGTGGTCACCATATGGACAGAACTCCCCTGATTCCTTGCCTCATTCTTGTCTTCCTAACACTAACCTCTACCGTGTGGTCATTCAACTTCTAGTCAAGGACTACCTGGGCTTCACTGGGGCTCAGGACAACAAAATAGGTCCAAGCCTATCTTACCTTCCCATTGAAGTGCTTCATGCATCAAAGAGACTTTAGAATCTAGAGTTGGATAGAGTCTTGGGTCTCTTGCTGCTCCCTGATATGGCTTAAGTGTTTCTGGGGTACATTATTAGCTGCATCAAAATTATGTGGAGTGATGTCTGATTTCATAAGGATATGCCAGTCTTTCCTACACCATTTTAATCCAATCATTAAATCAACACACTTCATGTACTTAATAATGTTAAAAGGTAGGAAATATTAAATATTAATAAAACAACTAATTATCAATTGCATCGTTTAAATTATATGAAAGAGAAATAGAGCAGGCAAAAAGAGCTTATTATTGAGGAACTGTTCTGGTCTGATCTCTGAGGAGGTGGTGTTTGGTGAGTGTGGGTTTCATTTATTCAACACTCACTCCACAGATCTTCACTAAATCCCTACACTGTGAAAGGCACATTAAGACATCTGTTTTAATTTCCTAACTGCTAAAATAAATAGCATGCAATGGATTGACTTAGCAACAGGAATTTATTGGCTCATAGTTTCAGAGACCAAAAATCTTTCTTCCTATCAGAGTTGACATTTTCAGGCTGGCTGACAATCTGAGGTACATTGGCTTTTTTTGTCACAAGGCAATGCAAATGGCGATGGCTTCTCCTCTCTCCTCTGGTTTCCATTAACTTCTGGCTTCTGGATATTCCCTGTGTCTTCTCTCTCTGTTTAACTCTGTTTATAGAGGATTCCGGTAATCTGAATTCAAACCCAGCCTGATTCAGCTGAGGTACACCCTATAGTGAAATAACATCTTGAGAAGATCATATTATAGGGGTTCCACACCCAACAGAATGTGGACCAGGACCAGGACCAAGACAGATGTCTAAATTGGGGTTCACAATTCAATCCAGTCTTTCTAGAACAATGTTCTCCAAAAGAACATTCTGCAAAGGTAGAGATAGTCTATACTGTTTGCATTGTCCACTATTAGAATTTCTAGCCATAAACATGGAAAGCAATTTGACTAATGTGACTGAAGTATTCCATTTTTATTTTTTTATGTAAAAATTAAAAAGCCACATATGGCTAGGGGCTAACCTATTGGATAACATTGAACATTCTGTAGTGACCCATAAATATTATGCATTTTGTAAGAAAAAGATGTCAATTTAGGGGTTATTGGGACTCTGCAAAGTTTGGACAACAGATGGAGACCTGATAAGGCAACAATCCAAACTTTTAACTCCTACCTAACACATTTCTAGCTTTACTTATTGTAACCTTCTGTTTCCTAGTTATGCTGCTCATTTTTTGTTTGAATCTATCCAACATATTTCTGCCAATACCACTGCTCTCTCTTGCCAGTTTTTCTGTCTCTCTGATTTCTTGCCCCAGGAAATTTTCTTTTTTTTTAAACATTAAATATACCTGTTTTGCCTTTGAAACTATTCACAGTGCTGTATTTGCCCTCTTTCGGTTTTGATATAGCCACTTAACGTTATTTGCTTTCAAAATTTTCTTCATCTTCATGTACTAAAATTTCGTTCATGCCAATCAATACCTTTGATTGATCACTGATCAGACTTACAATATTTTTTATTGTACACTTTTTTTTTATTTTAAAAGCACCCCAATATCTATTATGTAAACAACAGGGTAAAGTTTATATGGTGAATTATCCTGCAACACATTCTCTATATTTATTTACTTGCTTAATCATTTGCTGTGTGTGTGTACTACATAAGAAATAAGTTCATTTAGGGCATGATCTTTGTCTATTCACTAATATCTTTCCACTGCCTGTCACAGTATCTGGCCTAGAGTAAGCACTCAATAAATATCATGGCCTCTTGCTTTTTATAAAAGCACTGAGTAGAGTCAATTATACATTCTAAGTGTTCCCTAAGTATTCTTAACTTTTCACTCCCTATCACCAATTTTATGAAAATTATTGACTAAGAACTCCAGCATAAAATTCCCTTCCAAACAGAAGAACTGTAATATTAGGTAAGGCACATCATCAATTACTAATTCATATTTATAAGATGCCCTTCAGATCTTCTTGAAGGTGGTCACCTTGGAGCAATAGTGGGTAAGAGGTAGACAGAGAACGCACATTTATGATACCAGCTGATATAACTGTTACATGTATTAAGTCCTAGGAAATTGAGTTTGAATCAAAATTCAACTTTTGTCATTAGACATGTTTCCAAGGGCACTCTATCAGTACAATTTTAGTTGCATTTACTCCAAACTAAAGTTAGCAGTATGACAACAAGAATAACAAAAGTGAGATATAACTTTCTATTTGTATTTTAAGGAATTGCGATATGAGTGGTTTTAGTGATATTAGCGTTAGGCAGGTCTGGGCATACAGATTTATTTCTATTCACAAATTAAATCCATTGATAGGAAAATCAAATCAGGTCCTTTTGTTTTTCCTATGATAAGATTTGGTATCATTTTTTAATAATGTTTCATTCAAGCAATTGTATGACAGATCATCCAAAAATGATCATGTGTCTCAAGGAAGCAAAGCAGAGAGGAGGGGTGGGGTGGGAGGGCCCCCTGCACTGTGATACTGGCTATCTATCACTACCATGGACAGATAGGGGGTGGCCCTTTAATAGAAGCTGGCTAATTTCTTTAGAAATATCTCATTAGGCTGCCCTTCCTGAGCTGCTTCTCCACTAAAATGTGATAAATGAATTCTGCCACTGCCAATTCCAGCCTGTCCTTCTTTCCCTTAATGAAATGAAGATGCGTCATGCTAGCAAGCGCTCGGGACATGGATAATTATTCATAGGCTGCTGGCAGTGAGTGCTGCGGTCATCCAGCCCCTCACTGCACCACAGATACTGGAGATGGGCCTTTCAGAATCCTGGAAGGTTTTCGAATAGAGATTTATTTTCATTTTACTCTGAGGGAAAATATCCTATGGATTTGCACATTCATTCTTGCAACTTTTTTCCCATAGAATGTTTTTCCACCCCAGATAAGTGTTCATGAGTTGTGAGCATGGATATAAATTTGGCACTTGTACTAACTGATTTTAAATACAAATCAGTGTGAATAAACTTAATATTGTTTTTTGGTTTTTGTTTTTTTAAATTTGTGCTTTTATTTTTCTTATTATTCTTTAAACTTAATATTGTTTTAAGGTTGAAATGATTTTTTTAAATAATATGAATTTATGCAATGCTCTATTTTAAATGATGGTGTCCTTGGCAAGCGTTAGGTTTGAGGTGCAGCTTCTTGCCCAAACAATGGAATTCATTTCTTCAAAGTCTCTGATACCACCAGCTTGCCTTAGCTACCTTTTATTAGTCTTTATCCTTTAATCTGAAATTAGCTTTCTTAATACTTGGCTAACCCCTGATATTCAGCAGTTAAGAAGTTTTCTCTCATGTTAGAGTTTGTAGTCTTCCATGGTGCTACTCATTTTCTCTTCTCCTCAAGACAATGCATAGCTGAACCTGCTATTGCAAAAGGATCTGAAAATTGCTCGTTCTAAATTGTAAATGGATATTATTTCAAAATGCTTCATCTACAAAAGGAAATTGTTTACTGTCTTTAATTTTTCGAAGGAAACAAGTATTTGCATATTGTAGGAAGAATATATTTGTTTGGTTTGTTTATTTTGGCTGCTTTGCAGGGCTTCCCAGGCAGTCATCTTATTTATATAAAACATACTTCTCACCAGTCTCACATACTGCTTTTAGCCCATACAATAGCAGATTACTCTGAATAGCACTACAATGTGTAGACATGGGTATAGCATTGAGAGAGAGAGCCAAAATTCCAAATTTTAGGGTACATATCCCTAAGCAAAGCATATTTGCAAAATAATATATCTGTTGCCTTTTATATGACAGTTATTGGATAACAACATATCTTTGTAGATATGTTCTTACTTGTTTTTATTCCTAAGAGGAAGGTAAGTGTAAGGAAATGTAAGATATTGAATTAATAAAATTGTGCATCTGTCTACCAAAATCTCAATTCATTATCACTTTTAATCTTGCATCAAATCTTGGAGATAGGAAGTATGCAAGGTTTGCTGCTCCCAAGATATGTGTTCAGAAACACAGACACAAATTAGGTCAATTTTCCACCATACTGACAAATGTCAAGTCATATCCCAAATCGTTCTCTCCATAAGCAAGAAGCTTATTGCTAGCATTTAAATATTGATATTTCTGTGCTTTATTTACAAATCTAAAGTCATTAAGTGTGCTAAAATAAATGGAAAATTGGAGGAAAGATTAAGAATTAAATAATGCAAATAGTCTTTTTCACAGATCTTTCCTGGTGCCTTTTTTTAAAAAATTAAACAAGTACTCAAAAATCTTTCTGTATGGATAATCTAAGACCACATAATGATATTAAGCTATCATTTCTTTTGTAATGTGTCACTGGGTACTTTCAATAGCAATAATCATAATAAATAATATTAAGAATAATGTTAACAAACTAAAATTATGAATACTTAATATTAGCCTGTGCTGAACTAACAACTTTATGTACATTATCTCATTCCATCCTCATGACACAATGTAGGGGCCATTGAAGCTAAGACAGTTTAAGTAACTCACTGGAATCAAGGGAGCCAGGGTCCTGACTCAGGTACCCCTGCCTTCTGAAATCAAATTCCAACCCTCTTTCCTCTACAGGTGTGTGCAATTTGATTTTCTTCCTACTGATAAGTCATCATTTCATATATATGTAACGTTAGCCTGCTGTCTAAGGACCTTGTATTCCTCCAGCTACCCCCTAATAAACTAAGAAGTTTCACTAAATATTTCCTAGAAAGAGAGTGCCTTTTAGGTCAAAATATAAAAGAATTTGAAATACCCTTCTGGTAGCACTATGCTGTTTAAAACCTCAAGTGCTGATGAGTGCATTTGCTGTTTTGCACAGCTGGTTTAGCTGGGGACTAATGGTAGCTCAAGATGCAAGACAAACATCTCCACTCCATTTTGTGCAGGCAGGCAGCATCTGCTGCTGTCTGATCAGGATATCTGCAAAAAAATAATAATAATAAAAATAAATGGGGAGTGACTTTTCATTTATTTTGGATCAGCAGCCCAGACAGAAGAGAAAGGAAAAGATATAAGTACAGAGGGCAGCGATCAAGATTAGAATGTATAGAGTCAACCCAAAATTTCCCATATATTGTGTGAGAAGCACTTTGCATGGAAATAGTCATCATCCACCTCTTTGGAAAATGAACACCGCTGATACCAGGTTGAGCATTTGAAATTTAATAGCACCAGAGGAGCAGTGAATCAGACCTGTATGACTGCATGTCCCTATGATGCCTGTAGCTTTCACATAACATAGAAAAGGCAAGTTGCTTATGCCTAAAAAAGCTGGACTGTGTGTGGTAGAGCAGGGGACAGGAAGCTGGAGACTCAGAGCATTCTCCATCAAATCTGAACCAGCTAGAGCCAAAACAAACTACCGGGGTCTGGAATCCCTTTTCTTCCCCTCTTCCCTCACTGGGTGTCTTTGTGGCAAACCCGGATCACCCTTACCTTTGACCTGACAAGGTGCTTACTTGACTTTATCCCTTGCTGTCTCTTTCCTTCAAAGTCCACATCAAATCCCAGGGCTTACATATACTCCTGGAAACTCCTTTGCCAAGTGGTCAAACATTCCCCAGACAAGAGACTCTGTGGAGCAAAACTGGGCTGTTGCCTGCTTTCCTCTTTCCTTTCTCCCCCTGTAAGAGAACTCGTATTGGTTAAAGGGCTTGGATACTGCTCCAACCTCTACTATTTTTCTCTTCTATGTTCCTATACATGTTACCCACTTTGATATCAACCTGTTTATTCCCTTCAGAGCTTTTTTTTCACAATTGGCTTATTTGTTTATGATCTGTCTTCCCTACTGGAATATCATGGCACTGAGCTTTTCTGTTTTCTCACCTGTGTATTCCAGTATTTAGAGTCCCACCCAGGACATATTGGATTCCATCACTATCTGCTGAAAAAAATATTTTAAGCATTTAATAATTAGCAATGAGTGAGACCTACATGGTCTTTTATTGAAAATGGAGATAATATAGGATTTTGCGAGGAAAAAATATACATTGGGCATTTTGCTTCTTGCACAGCACGAAGTAAGCATTCAATAAACAGTGATTATAAGAGCATTATTTTGAAACAATTCTTAAGCTCCACTTATATCAAACCCTACCATACAGTCTGGCTTCTGCCAAGAACACTCTGGGCATGGAGCAGGGAAGGAGAGAAACTAGCATTGGATGACAATATTTACAAACATTATCACATTTATTCTTCAAAACTGCACTGTAAGGTGAACAATATCATCAAAGTTTCAAATTTTAAGACCAGAAAAAATGAGGTTCAGAAGTTAACTTGTGGGAAATTTTACAAATAAAAAATGGCAAACTTGAGTTTTAACCTCAATTCCAAAGGTTTGATTCCAACATAACCATCCTTTTTTGTTGTCTTCTATTGTCCATAATGGATCAGAAATGCAGCCCTGTTTATTTATGAGCTACAAGAGATATTTTGGGGTGATACTCTGTCAGCTTGCAAGAAAGTATTCCCGCCTACATTCCCAGGCTAAATTATGCACTGGCATTTTTGCCCATATTGTTCTTGAGTGGGAAGGCAAATTGGCTCAATATATCAGCCAGAAGTCGGTTTTCTTTAAAAGCTGATTCCATGACTTGTCACATTTTTCAAACTCCTGTGAGTGTCGCCACGGGGAGAGGGGCGGTTGTTTGATCATGTTATTTAAAATCCTGAAGAAGAGAATTACTATTTCTGCAACATTACAAGATTTCAGTTTGCTGGAAGCTAATGCAGACTTTCCCTAATTTTCTACCAAACAGAAATGACTAAATTTGTAAAGGTAGGAAATTGAAGTATCTAAAAGTTTTCTAAAGGTATTAGAAATAATAATTTGGTAAGTGAGTTGGAATGTACTTAATCATTTTGGAGACATGTTACAGTTATTAGCTTCATGAGAAATGACCATCACCACAATCACGATCACAATCACATTTATGCCATTGGGTTGAGGGTGGAAATGAGACATTTTCTTCACTAATGCATTTGTGTTAGTTAGATTCAGTTGTCAACTTGGCCAGGTGAGCATACCTAGCCTTGTTGCTGCCGACATGAGTCAATGGTACGTCAACCTCATCTGTTGCTAATTACATCTGCAGTCGGCTAGGAGGCGTGTCTGCTGCAATGAGTGACGTTTGACTTAATTGGCTGGTGCTTAAATGAGAGATCGCAATGTAGCACAGCTAAGCACCTAGGCATTCCTCATCTCAGCACTTGCAGCTCAGCCCAGGCCTTTGGAGATGCAGAAAGAAGTTACCCCGGGGAAAGTTGTTGGAACCCAGGGGCCTGGAGAGAAGACCAGCAGAGACCATCCTGTGCCTTCCACGTAAGAAACAACCTCAGTGGAAAGTTAGCTGCCTTTCCTCTGAAGAACCAACAAAATAAATCCCCTTTTATTAAAAGCCAATCCATCTCTGGTGTGTTACATTCTGGCAGCTAGCAAACTAGAACAGCATTTTTTTTTTTTTTTACATGGGCGGGCATCAGGAATCGAACCCAGTCCTCTGGCATGGCAGGCAAGCATTCTTGCCTGCTGAGCCACCGTGGCCTGCCCTTCACTAATGCTTTTAACCTTGACTCACAGTGCCCATCTTTTTTCTACTCCCAGTTCTCTCTCAAAAGGAAGGTGGACTACTCTCTATTCTCACTTACAACAAGAAAATAGTAACTGCTTCATTGAATTTATTCCTTCCGAATTTTATTTCTTTCTTTTAGGAAAAAAAATAAATAGCACTTCATTGCACTAATATGTACTATCAGTGAAAAAATAATTTTAAAACTCCTCCAAAGACGAAATAAAATTTAAAAGAAAAATTATTTTCAGAGGTTGAGTGAGAAGAGAAAACTGTGAACCATTAACTTAATTCTTTAATTTTCCCAAATGTCATGTATCTTGACAAAGAAAAGCTATGCAACAGTTTTGAATTAGCTATAAATCCAGAAAAGGACATTCTCCTTTGTGTTGATGTAAATCCTAGGTGACTTTAAGTTCTAAGAAGAACTAAGAATGTAACAGACACATTAAGTAGTAGGTTCCACTATATGAATCTATAGAAAGGACACATTAATTTCCCTGTAACTGATGATTTAATGAAGGACTTCATTTCTAACTTGTTTGTTTTGAGGTAGCATGAGCTGGCAGGATGAACACATGTATTTAAGTCGCTTCTCAGTCTCTAAAAAGCCATGTGACTTTAGATGAATGATGTAATTTTTGCACAAAGAGGAGACAAAAATTTATCTCAAAATCATCTTCTAGACATTGAATTATCAATTGCTAGTTACTAACATAAGATTTTTTTAGTCATTGGAAATACGGAGAAATAATTTTGCCACATGCATTGAACATACACTTTCTGCCAATTACCCTAAATGTGCAGAGAAAAAAACAGTGATGATTTCTATTTCATTAGCATTTCTCTAGCCCAGTCCTCAAGCTAAGACTTTTCCACTGTGATATCTGAAACCCAAGATTTAGCAATGTATGCTCAAAAGTTCTTTGTATATTCATAGCGTTATCACTATCAACTAAAGCAGTGAAACCAATAGTTAAACATGCTACTTTATTGTTTTTACTCTAAATAATACCATACTTCCAGAGTTACTCATTTCATTTTATGTGTTCATGGATTGATTTGTGAAGAGGGGGCATTATGTAGATGCACACGAGGTTTTAGAAGACCTCTTTACGTGAAGAATAAACACCACTTCCTAGGATTTAGTACAAAAAGGATGTAAGTTTACTGCTGTTGTTAAGGGATTAGGGATTTGACATTCTTCATCTAAACTGAATTTTGTTTAAACAAAATCTTTTAGAGAGGAGAAAAGCAGTCACTGCCAATCTTCTGCATTTGCATTTATCAAATCAAATTATCTTATTCGCGATAACATCATAATAGAATATTGTCAGAGGGTTCATGTCTCCTGCCTGGAAAATAAATCGTTCCCCTGTTAGAGAGCAATGAGAAACAGCCCCTGAGATTCCAATCCATTGACATTATGTCTCAAGGTGAAGCTCCTGGGATTTAAGTCTTTATCATGTTGAAGTTTTCTACGAAATGACTGTGGGGAGTTTAGGTGTGTAACCGGCAGTGTGCAGTTCTGAATCCCAGAGTGTAAGTAAATGACTTCACAAAACGTTATACATTTGGGATGACATAAACATTGCTATAAAAATTCGATCCAAATCGCAAATCCCTGCAGCTAAGGCAGCCTACTGATAATAAACGGAACAATGAGATGTATAAAGGGAGCAGTGAGAGGTGTTGTGCTGTCATCCAACCCCCTGGATGCAACTCCAGCAGATGCAATTGTTTCTTCCCTCCAAGAAGTCAGATGTAACCTGATCACGTAACACGTATATTTGGACTGAGACTTTTCACCAACTGTAATCTTTCCAAGATTCCCAAGCTGAGAAAAGGCAACATGAAAGAATGCACTTTTTTTTCAGGTCAAAAGATCTGGTTCGTGTTTCAGCTTCTGTGTTTATTAGCTGAGTGATGCTTGTCACAGTCCTTTCACCTCTTTAATATTCAGATTCCTTGTCAGTAAAATAGGGGCCTTCCTTGCTTATCTACTTCACTAGTTGTCTGTAGTGAAAAAAACAATCATGATACTATGTGTGTAAAAATTCTTTGAAAGCTGTAAAGCAGCATTTAAATGTTCATTGTTAAAGGAAAGTATATCATTAAGAGAAAATAGAAGATTCACAGAATTTTTTTTCATTTTTTTTTGAATTAGCTGTAACTCCAGAAAGGAATTTAAAGCAATTTGCCTGGTATTAAATCAATGCTTTTGTATTAGTGAATTTGCAGATGACATCCAAAGAGCAAAATCCAGGGAAAATATGTGAACTATTTGCAAGATGCTAAATAGCCAAATTAACAACAATGACATTGTGATTCAATATTTTCTATGTATCTATGTAATTGAGCTTTCAGTGGGCAGGCTGTAGTGGAAAACCGCATCTGAGGAGTTAACAAGGAAGAGGGGAAGTCTGGAAATTTAGGCAAGTTTGGGATAGGCCAATGGATAAAGAATGGTGGGAAAGTGAACGGAAAGTAAAGAAAGAAAAAGAAGGTTTCTCTAGTTCTTTTTTGGCCTACAGGATAACAATTGAAAAAAAAAAGTTTTTTCCTCAAAGCATGAGTAGACTCAGGAACTCTCCATACTAAACCTAGGAGAAAGCTAGAGCAGAACTAAGCAGCATTGAGGAAGACCCTAATCTCTCACCAATGCCAAAGAAAAACATCCATAATTGGATCAGTGCTGGGGCAATTTGGAGAGATATAGAATTCCTGAAGCAAAAATATAGATAACACTTTAGAAAAGGTAGGAGAAGCCCTGCTCATCTCACCCCA
Organism: Myrmecophaga tridactyla; assembly: GCA_004026745.1. Classification (NCBI taxonomy): domain Eukaryota; kingdom Metazoa; phylum Chordata; class Mammalia; order Pilosa; family Myrmecophagidae; genus Myrmecophaga; species Myrmecophaga tridactyla. Next base: position 56,156 of record PVIY010002882.1, read on the forward strand.
TGTGCACCTAACTCTCGTGAAAGCAGCCCAGCACCTGAGGTTCTGTCCGCAGTGACAGTGGCCAGAGTAAAGAGGGACCTTGGGACAGCATCCACACCGCAGTCTATGGCACTGTGGGTTTAGCAAGATGATTGTTTCACTGTCGAAGGAAAATTGAACAGTGTGTTGGCAAACAAAGTAAGAATGTGGACATTTGAGAAGGTCCAAGTACCCTTTAATCAAGGTGCTCAGAGCTTAGACAAATTATTATGGCATTTTAAAGCTACAGAGTCAACTGCCTGATAGATATCTACACCTCCATGTTTCCCTTCTTCACACTTTCCCTAATAAAACTTAAAAAAAAAAATATTACTCAGACTTCTTGAACAAATATGCTCAAAACAGAATTTATTATTCAGTGCAACTAGGACCACTCATTAAAGACCTCTGCTAAGTCTCTGTCTAGAAGCTCTCTTGGAGACTTTGTAGCCATTTCGCCTTCCATCACTACCAAATGCATTGTCTAGTTTCCTTGACTTTGTTCAACCATCTGTAAATGCCCTATTGTCCTGAACCATCATTTCGTTGTCCTTTTTATCTCCTTTCTACCTTAAATACTTACTGATTTTATGACCATTGAAAAGTCAGTTGACTTCCATACATTTCAGTTTACCTACTGTGAGTTGAAGATTCCTTCTTTCATTAATCTGTCCATTAAAAAAGAATTAGCATGCTCTTACAGCAGTGAATGAAACCAGCAAATAGCCCTGCCCCCATGAGTTTTCATTTTAGAGGGACAGACACACAGTTAATAATACAAATAAATAGAATATACAAATAAATTCAAGAATGATAAGCACTTCCAAATCAAATAATGCAATACAGGTGGCTAGACATATCAAGAAGGAGATTCAGAGATTTATACATTTGAGTAAAGATCTGAAGGAGGTGAAGTCATGAATTATGTACCTAACAGCTTTGGGAGGAGCATTTTTTAAACTTTTCTTAAACTTAATTTTTTCTTTAAAACTTATTTAAAAATGATCTCCACGGCTTCTAAATAGAAGGAAGGCAGAAGGAGGAAGATCACTTAGGAGGCCAATGCGGTGATTAAGGAGTGTGGTGACAGTGATTCGGACTGGGCTATACTAGCGGAAGTGCTACAAGGTGGTGTCTCTATGGGAAGCAGAACTGGTTAGATTTATTGATGGCTTAGATGTGGGATATGAAAGCAAGTAAGAGTCAAAAATGACGAGTTTTGATTCTGACCAGCAACAAGGATGAAGTTGCAACTAAATGCGAAGGGGAATACTGTGTGAATAGCACATTTGGAAAGAAATATTTGAATTTCAAATAGACTTCAAAATTGATATGACAAGTAGTAGGCCAAATAAATGAGTCTGGATTTCATGTGAGAGGTCAGTGCTGCAGATATAATTTGGGGAGTCATTTGCATAAAGCCATGAGAATGTATGAGACCACTAAGAAAATGAGTCTAGACCGAAAAGTGAAGAGAGCCAAGGTTTATTCCTGGGATACTCCAAAATTTAGAAGAAAAAAACTGTAATATATGCAAAAAATAAATATAGGACAATAGAAAAAGGGAAGAAGCAGGATTAAATGTATGTATACCATTGTTAGACTTTTATATATTTTGTGAAGTTTCAAAGTATTAATTCAAAGTACCACAATTAATTGTGCATATTATATTCCCTAGGGCAAAAATAAAATTAAATAATACAAAGACATATAGTAAAAAATGGTCAACAGAGTAGATAAATTGGAATACTAAGACTTTAATAATTCAAACATATGTAGAAAAAGAGAAACAAAAAGGCAAACAGATGGGGTCATAAGAAAATAGCAAGTGGTATACTTTAAAAAGCCAACTAAATCAGTAATTACATTAAATGCAAATAGAATAAGTATTCCTAGATATAAAATAAAAGAATAAAACTAAAACACTGTTAACAAGGGACACAGAAATAAAGGAACACAGAGAAGTTTAAAGAGAAAAAAAGCAAAAGAAAACTAGTGTGGCTATGTTAATACTAAGTGAGTAAATGACAAGACAAGAAACAGTCCCTCTTGTACTTTCTAGTGGGATGTTAAATGGACAAACACTTTGGAAAATTGTTTGGCAACTTCTTATATAAAGTAAACATACACTTACGCAATGACTTGACTACTCTACTAGTAGATATTTACCCAAGAGAAATGAAGACATATGCCCATATGAAGACTTCTGCAAGAATTCTCATAGCTGTTCCATTCATAACAGCCCAAAGAAGAAAACAATCCAAATACCCATCTATAAAGAAGAAAGAGTATGCAATGAAGTACTAAGCAATATCAAAAAACAAACTAATGTTAAATGCAACAATATGGGTAGACTCCAAAAACATTGTTGAGAAAAATAAGACAGAATAAAAAAGAATACATCATATGATTCTATTTATATCAAACTCAAAAACAGGCAAACCTCTGTAGGGTTATGGAAATCTGTATGGTTATAGAAACCAGTTATTTACTCAGGGTGAAATAAACCTTATATCTGCATTGGGTGACGGTTATTTGGTATTTATTAAAATTCATTCATATGTAAACTTAAGATTTGCATATTTTAAGATGCAAACATAACTCAATAAAGTACAATTAGAATAATGTAAGAAATTGTAAAGATGAGACAGAACTAGCAATCAGACTTAGAGGAAGATGTCATTGAGGGAGGAGGAAAACCAGCAGCTTACAATGTCCTGGGGACCAATGAGCAAAGTGTTTCAAGAAGAGAATGATCTCTGTGACAAATGCAAGTGACTGTGAGCTGATCGTAAGTAGTAGCAAGATAGAAATCATTACTGACTGAAAACAATTTAGGTGGTATGGTGGCCCCCAGGTTTTAGCAGTAGTTCAAAAGTTGAAGTAGCAGCAAGTATAGATTTTTAATGAATTGCTCTAAAGCAAAGGAAAGACTTAAATCAGTAAAGTAAAATGTTTGGCAAAAGGACAGTTTTATTTCTCTAAATGGGAAGAGTAATAGCACATATCTATGCTAAATGAAATAATCTAATAGAAAAGCTGATAATGGGACAAAGATTAAGGAGACTTTTTTAAGGACCGTGTCCCATGAGTTGGTTAGAGGGAAAAACTTCTAGGGCAACCATCAAAGATTAGCAACATTTAATGACAAAGAACCCATATAAAAATGGGCAAAAGTCTTGAATAGACATTTCCTCAATGGAGATATACAAATGGTCAATAATATATGAAAAGATGCTCAGCAATATTAACTATTAGCGAAATGCACATTGAAGCTCAAGGACATACCATTTCATATCCTTTGGAATAGCTATTACTGAAAAAAAAAACAGAAAATGACAAGAGTTGGAGAGAATATGGAGAACTAGGATTACTTATTTTATTGTGAGTGGGTGGGAATGTAAAATGGTGAAGCTACCATGCAAAGAGTTTGGCAGTTCCTCAGAAAGTTAAGTATAGACTTACTAAATGACCAGGCAATCCCACTAATGGGTATAAACCCAAAATAATTGAAAACAGAGGCTTGAACAGGTAAATCCACTCTGCTGTTCATAGCAGCATTATTCACAATTGACAAAAGATGGAAGCAACCCAAGTGTCCATCAACAGTTGAATGGACAAACAAAATGTTCTATATACACACAGTGGAATAAATTCAGCCATAAAATAATGAAGTTCTAATACATATTACACCATGAATTTTTTTTTTTTAATTTGCATGGACAGGCAACAGGAATTGAACCGGTCTCTGGCATGGCAGTGGATGAACTTTTAAGACATCATGTTGAGTGAAAAAAGTCAGACACAATAGGTCAAACATTGTATGATCTTACTTATATGAAGTAATTAGAAAATGCAAAATCATAGAGTCAGAAAATAGAATGCAGGTTACTAGGATGAGAGGATAGAGTAGGGAATGGGAAATTAATGCTTTATTGGTCTAGAGTTTCTTTTTGGACTGATAGAAAAGTTTGGTAATGGATAGTGGTGATGGCAGTACACTATATTGAATGTAATTAACATCACTGAATTCTATATTTAAAAGTGGGGACGGGAGATGGTAGCTCAGCAGGCAGAGTTCTCTCCTGCCATGTTAGAGACCCAGGTTCGATTCCTGGTGTCTGCGCATGCAAGAAAAAAGGGGGGAGGGGGATAAAAAGAGGAAATTTTAGATTGTGTGTATGTGCTACCAAAATACAGATTTTAAAACCCCATAGACAGCGGGCAGAGTTTTCACCTGCCATGCCAGAGACCCGGGTTCATTTCCTGGTACCTGCTCATGCAAAAAAAGAAAGCAACAACAATGAAAAAACCATAGAACTGTACAATACAAAGAGTAAAACTATGATCTATATATTTAACAGTTTAATTATAATGATTAGTTTCATCAAGTAGAACATAAGAACCACACTAATGTAAAATGTAAATAGTAGGGAAAACTGAGTTTTTTGGGGTGTGGATATATGCAAACTTTGTACCATCTGCATGATTTTTCTGTAAGCCTAAAATTTCTCTAATAAAAAGAATCAAAGAAGACCTAAAAATCTCATTAATAACATTTTACTCTAAGATTTTGTTTTGCTTTGTTCAATATTTTTTGTGTGAATGTCAAATTACATGAGATATAAAGTGTACTTACCATAGCATCTTGCACATAGTTCTGTAACTATCAGCTATTTTATTGCAAGGCAGTGACCAAATCTAGGGCTACTTCTTTCTTGATATTTTGGGTATTCCTGTCTTTGTCACACGAGAACACAATGTGCTGATTTTATCTTTGAAGTTACTATATCATATTAGGTTTTGTTATTATATTCCTCCTTCTATGACTAGGCTGTCAACTTCTTGAGGACAATGACCATGATTTACTAATTTAAAGCCAGGATCCAGCTTCAGAAGTTGATTATGTAAATTCACCAGTGTACATTTATAAATAATTAAGCCACTGTCCTTTTCCATAGGGGTATTTGTGTTTACAGCCTTACCACTCACCATGACCTAAAAGGCTCTAATTCCTAAGGAACTCATGCTAGTCATCATAAAATAGTGGGAGGAAGTCTTGTACCTCAGTAGTTCTCAAAGTGTGGTCCCTAGGCTACCAGAAGCAACATCTCCTACGAAATTGTTAGAACTATAAATTCTTGGCCCTGTCCCACATCTGTTGAATCAGAGACTCTGGGCATGTGCCTTGCAAGCCGTATTCTAACAAGCCCTTAACAATGATACTGATCTATGCTAAAGTTTAAGTCTTACTGCTACAACCCACGTTCTTGATTTTTAACTCTTCCATTTGGAAGATGCAAGGAAACACCTGATACACTTTTATTATTAACTAGAGATTTCACTAACTCTGGCCTTAAACTTTTTCTATTGACACAGTTTTTACTTATTATTAAAAACATATGATAGTTTCTGTCTCCTGTGTTTAAATGTGTTTTTTTCATTTAAGGACACATGTACATTAAAATGTTAGAGATCTATTGTTACTTTTGGAGAAGAGGTGAGTTTTCTGCTTCCAAAGTCATGGTTAGGAAATTTTTGAAATAATCTAGAACCTCTTGGCTTTGAGGAGATAAGAGTGATGCTGGCACTGATGGTTTTATAAGCAGCTCTTACAGGTACCCAATTATTGGGTACCCCATTGCCTTGGAGGAACTGAAAAATAACACTCGGACTCTATGGAGAACGTGAGAAGCCTGGGAAAGATCAGAAACAGGAAAATGTAAAGTAGAATAAATTTGACCTTAAAATCAATTCTACTCCCGTAGCTGACTATATAACTTTGTGAAAATTATTTAAAACTGGATTTGTTTTCACATCTGAAAAACAAGGAAATTTGCTAATTCATCATTTATCAAAAAAGGGTATGAATTTAAAATACTATAAATTGAGACTCAAAAGTTCCCCTTTACCTAATTCTTCCTAGAGAAACTGTTGTTCCATTGTAGAAGTTGTCCTCTTTTCCACCCAGGCTGAGATACCACTAGATCCAATGCCTTTAAGGTCCCCCCAGCTCTAAGACTACATAAGTACTGCAGAGCTGTGAAAACCTAGTACCAAGTGATGATGATGATGATATATAGTAATTTCAATTTCAGCACATTTTCAATGCCTACCATGTTTATTTTTAAAAACATACAGATGTATGTATTTACAAGCATGCTTTTTGAGAAACTGTAATTTTTAAATAAATGAAGAAAGAAAACCAAACAGAACACACTAAAATTGTAAAACTTCATCAACAAAAACAAAATAATGGGCAATATAATGCCTTTAAATAGTTGAGAACCTGGAATTGTGGATTGCAGTAGAATTTGATAAACCTCCCATGGGTGAGGGGAGATAATAGATGGCCATCTCTGTCTATTGATCACTGAGAAACAAATTGCCACAAATTCAGCAGCTTAAAACAATGCACATTTTCAACCCCACACCTCTGTAGGTAAACTCAACTGGGTTCTTTGTTTAAGGGATCACAAGGCTGAAATTCAGGTGTAGATAGTTGTGGGTTATTAGCTGAAAATTTGGGGCAAAAATCCACTTAATTCATTGAGGTGTTGTCAGACTATTTCTTTGAAGTCCTAGGACTGTAGTGCCCAATTCCTCACTGGCAGTTGGCCTTGAGCCTCTCTCTATTCCAAAAGGTCTTTCCTTAGCATGTGACCCCCTCCACCTTCAAAGCCAGCACCAGTACATCAAATCCACCTTGGGCCATGTATCTATGACTTCACCATCTGCTACCAGCTGGAGAAAACTCTGTTTTTAAAGGGCTCACCTGGCTAATTGCCCTTTTATTGTATGTGGTAACAATCACTGAATGATGCCTCATCTTATTCACACCTACACTCCTAAGGCATGAGGGTTTATAAAAGACGCCTGGTCAGGGAATCATTCTTAGAATTCTGCCCAAAGCACATCACCAGTCTGGAGGAAACAGGTACTATTCTGAAAGCAGAGGATTTGATGAGATATGATGCCATGACCAAAGAAGGAGAGGAAGAAAAACAGTGAGAGACTCATGTACAAGAACAGAAATAGCTTAGAGAAAATGAACAAAATGGCTTCCTTGTCTTCAATGAACCAACTTTCCCCTTTTGTGCTTTCAGCCAGCCAGTTTTCCAATGTTCTTTCACTCCTAGCCCATCAAAACCTGCAAGGAAATATCTATTACAGTAACATGTTTCAACATGTGAATGTAAACCAAGTTATTACTCTTTCTAGGATTATTTACAACCTCATTTCTAGTGATGACATGAAAAGTGCTTCCCATGTTGAAGTCCTGGAAACTGGGGACAAAATAACAGAGCTTCTGGTGTCAAGGGACTTTTCTGATACCCCTGAAATTTCACACATGCAAAAAAAAAAAAAAAGTCACCTAGCTGCTTACATAGAAGGCTGGCTTCAGATATGAATCACTATCATATGCTTTCTTGCCAAACTTAGCAGACCCCTTGGGCTTTCATTTTCAGCTGAAATATATTAAGCTAAAACATTTGGTTGGGTGTCTAAGTGTACTTTTAATTGCTTCTAAGAGCTCTCAACCAATCAGACACAAATGTCAGGTTGTACTTGAAGAGGCACAAAGCTAAAGCCACGGGCTAAAGTTTTGGAAAAATGGATTTTTTTTTGCAGCTCCCAGACCCACTATTTTGGTCTTTGAACTCATTCCAACATTAGAAGTCTTAGAATTCATCACCATCCAAATGCTAAAATAAAATCAGGGAAATGTCATCAAGTTGTTAGCCATTATTATCTATTAAAGTAGCACTACCAAAGACAGGAAAATCACCTAGTAAAGCCAATCTTTCTTTTTTATATCACCTAGAACTGTCAGAACTCCAATAAATTATAATGAATCCAACTTAAAGCCAATGACCTGCACGTTATACACCAAAAATCACTCTTATCTCAGCAAGTAACCAACACCAGGCTTGTCAATTATGATGGGAGAATGGCAAGGTTAAATGTTTCTCAAAGCTTCTAATGTCTACCTTTCAAGTTTGAACCATTTGAGATGTCTGTTCATTGACTCTTGGCAAATACACTTTCTTTCTTTTAAAAAAAAAATGGATTTTAAGAACAGCTTCTACAGAAGGTACCGCATGCAATGCTATTAGGATAAAAGATTAATAAAGAGAAACATATTGGGAGAAAACAAAGAAAGCCTTTAGAGAACCTCCAAACTGGCTTTGTTTTATTCTGTCTAAAACTCATTTACTTTATGTAAAGAATGCAAATAATACCTCCCACAAGTGAATTATGAAACACTAAATTAATTTTGAAATTCATGCAAAATACCAAAAGCTTAATAAACAACAATGTTATTGTTAGTGATATTTCTTTTATATCATGCCCATTCATTATACGTGAAATATTTAATGAGCAGCAATTTTATACAGCTATGACACCATAGACCCTGGGAATACCATAGCAAACAGAATAGACCAGTCTCTATTCTGAAGGAATTTTCAGTCTGGCAAGGGAGACAGACAAGTAAGCAAGCAATTATACTATAGAGTTATTTGATATGGGAAATGTGAGATATATAGATATACAGAGAAGAGAAACCTAATATGCAAGGGTCTGGTAAGTTTGGAGATTCAGGAAAGGCTACCTGAAGGAAATGACACCAAAACTGCATTCTGAATAATTTTAAAAAATCAGTAAGCAAGAGGAAGTAAGAATGGAAGATGTTCAAGGCAGTGGGTGCAGGGTATGCCAGGTCTTGAAGGTATATTTCATTGCTGAGAGCAGTTCCATGTGGATGGAACATATAGTTGAACGAGATGGAATGAGAGTGTATTCAATCTCCTCTCCCCATCTCAGTATATTCCTGAAAACCTACGGTAGGGCAAAGCAAGGAGAAGCAGATGGAACATCTGCCCCCTTTCATGCTCATGCTATCTCCAAATGATGATCAGCAGGGACAGCTAGCATTTGTGGAAGAAGTGTGCTAGAGTTTTTAGCTATTTGGAGCACATGGAGGACTGGGGAAAATTCAGCAAAGGATTAGAGTAAAGAAGAAAAGCATGCATAATAAAGAGTTAAAATGTGTGTGTGTGTTGGGGGAGGTGATTATGAGAAGCTGAATCCATTCAGCAAGTCAAACAGAAGACCCATCTGTTGCCTTTGCTTGTATCTGGGATAACCTGACCCTCTTCTTCCTCCTAGTGGGGTCAGATCTACTTTGACATCTGGTTGAAGATTTCCCTCTCTGTGGAGCTTCCCCCAACTGTGCCAAGCAGAACTAATCCCTCTTCCACTATATTCTCTGAGCCAACTCTATGTATCTTGGTAAAGGCATGCTCCCATTGTTCTTTGATTTGTCTGTTGATGTGCATTTCTTCCCTGCTAGAATGAGCTCTTTGAGGGCAGGGATAAAATCCTTATAACCCATATTTTTCTAGTATTTGATAATATTTAACTAAAGAATGTGCCCCTTGGACTTCTACCCTACATTAACTTAAATATTATGTCACAGATACATATGCTATCATTGCACAAAAGAACAATACAAAGGATTGTGGAATTTTTCTAATCTGCCTACAATGATTGGGCAATATTCCCAATGTTTTCTGATAAATTGCTGTTTGAAATTTGAAATGCCTTTACTTATAGAAATAGTGACCTAGGAAACTAGTTTACCAGGTAAACCCCATAGCCCTATTTAACTGAAAACAATTTCAATAGAATTTTATGGGAAAATACAACTCAATTACAGCAGGGCATATCAGGAATAATTCTCATGTATGCAACCACTTTCAGCACTGACAAGAAAAGCCTTCATCCTTCCAGAGCACAATATGAACAGAATTTATTGGACTGGCTCAAGGGATAGAATAAGCAAATTTTCTGAATCAAAAATCAGGATTCATCCTTCCACCCACAACAAGGTAAAGGGACAGAACATTTGAAAGTCAATGATTTCTGTCTACACTAGAGTTTCAGAAAAGTACTGGGTTGGGGCATGAAATCGAGAAGATTAATAGCAGTGGGAACTGGAGAGGTGGGATGGTACTCTCCTGTAGGGACTTACTTAATATAGGGTGAGACAGATTGGTCAGCATGTCAAGCTCCTTAGGAGTATTATGAGTTTGATGAAGGCTGAAATTTATGCTGCAAATGATTGTGGTTGTTTCCAGTAGACCTGACAATCTCTTGGATATTGGTACCCAGACCTCAAAGCCATTGGCTGCTTAGGCAGGCAGCATCATCCAGTAGGTCGTTTTGTCCCTTGATGGAGTAGTAGAGACTCCGCTGAAAGACCTGGGAACATCTGTATGAGGCACAGAAATGGCAGCAGCTATTTGTTTGTAGAAGTTCAGAGCTCACAGATTGGGCATTAAGAAATGAGGATCTATTCACTATAAATATATTTTATGAAATTAGTTTTTTTTTTTTGAGCTTTCAGAAAAAGGCAGGATTCAAAAAAGTTTATCAGATTTCACAGAACTCCCTCTTCTGTTTATGGGTGCAGTGTTCAAAAATAGGGTGGCTTTGCTTTCTGAAATGTCTGAGTTCTATTCCTCTACCTCATTGTTGCCTCAACATTCTCTTTCTTCTGGGTTGTCTGTTATGCTTGATTTTCATTCCACCTCCAGAGACGTTTCTCCTCAAAATGAACCTTGTCTTAGGAGGGAGCCCTTAGAAATCAACTGAGAGTTCATAGGAGCTCAAATGTTCTGGCCCCTTTAGTCCTTCTTAATACTGTTCCCTTGCTCTCATCCAGTACTGGAGGGGGGAAACTCTCCTTTCAGAGCTGCTTTTATAATTGTGCTACCCTATTGCTTCCCTAGGCTTTCTCTTGCATAGAGGCTTCTAATGTGCACACGGATTGCCTCCACCTCCTTTGGGAATTCTTGGGAAAACTTGCCTCTAATTTTATTGTAAATATTGTCCACAGTGATTCTGCTTTTCTTTTGTTTTAACATCTTGTTGCTCTGTTTTTATGTGGCAATTCAGAGAGGCTGAGAAACTGTTTGTCTCCCGTTGTTATCTTCCTGTGATCTTCTCCCTCTTTCCATTTCTCTGTTCTTCCTCAGAACAACCAGTGTGTAATCTACAAATGAATAAAATAAAATACAGTATAATTCATTCCTCCTGGCTTCTCCAATAGCTTCTTCTTACATTTAGAGGGAAAACAAACAGATATCTTTCCATAGATTATGAAACCATGCATGATCCTGCCCCTGAGTATTTCAAACCTGATTCAATGCACTTCTTTTTGGTCAAACACACCAAGGATACTTGCAGCTCAGAGATTTGTACTAGTTATTTGTCTCTTTTTGGGGGAATGATCCCCTGCCCCAGTATCTGCAGGTCTGGCTCCTTCTTCTTCAGAACTCAGTTTACATGTTATCTGTTCAAAGTGGCCTTTCCTCTTTCTCCTGACGGAACATCCTTAGCTTTCCTCTCTAGCACTGTAGCCCCCCTTCCTCTCTCCATAGCAGTTTTTGCTATCGCCTTTTGTATATTTGGTTTAATTCTGTAGTGTCAGCTGCTCCACGGGAGTAGGGAAATTGTGTTTGTTATTCACAACCCTAGCCTCCACACCTAGAACAGTCCCTGGCACATAATAGGGGCTCAATAAATGTCAGATGAATTGATGAGGTGAATACATTGCTGTGTAAACACTGGTTATTTAATTTTCCTAATCTCTTGGTGAAATGCTTAGGGCCAAATATGCTCCTCTCACTGTATAATGGACAGTTATTCCTGTTATTTTCCCCTAGTTCCTCTCCTTTTAGTTTTTTTTTAATCAACCTTGCTTAGAAAAGACTGTAACAAGGGACCAAAGGAAGGCCAAAGGACAAAATCTGTGACAACTTTAGTTCCATAGGGAGAAAAATAAAAATGAGTTGTCCTCAGAATTTGCTGAACAGATGTCAACTCCGTTTGCTGCTTCACAAATCATTGTAGAGGATAATTGGATTTCCCTGCTCCTCAAACAAGGTGACACAAAGAAAGATGAAACTGCTTTCCAAACAAGGAGGTTTTTCATAGACAAACAGCTGAAACTTGCTACTTGGGAAGTTACTGTCAGATTAAGAACATAATAAGGATCATTATACAAGGTTGTGATCAGAAGACCAAAGGGGAAGCTGGGAGGTAGGTTGGTAGCGGGCTATCTCCATCTGCTGAGCAATTTTTATTATAAAGATAAAGAAAATAAAAGCATTCTTCCATTACTTTCTTAAATACGCTCCTGAAAATACACTTGAAGGTCAAGCATTTGGAAGCTAAATAGAAATATATATTGTATAAGGGAGTGGGTGGTGGTAGTGGAGGCTCTTTTCAAAGATGGCTTAACAATATACTCATTTACTCCTCCTGGGATTCCTTCTACATCCTTGTTTCCTAGCAACCTAGCAGGTAGAAAAGAATCTTTACAAAGGCCAGTGACCTCACCAAGGTTGACATATAGGTGCTCCCGTGGGTGGGAGTGACCATTCCAATAGCTGAAGGCATCAACCCAACCACAAATACCCCTACTATTTAAGCAAAGAACCCCTGTGCAGTTGTGCAATAGTTCACAGTCATCATTATTCAGCCATTTCTTTAAAAACTATTCTATCATGAGAAAGAAATTTTAGGCATGAAAATGACATAGTAGGACATGTATGAATCATGCAAAGGTTGTCTAAAATAGTAAAACAATTTTAACAAATCAATTACTCATAATCTTTTAATAGGAACCATAGCATATGCAGATGGAAGAACGAAAGGAAGAACAAAATTTTATATCTTGAAACAACTTCATTTCTGTAGTGGGGTCTGTAGATGAACTAAACATGGACCTATATTTTTTCCTGTTTGCTTTTAGAAACCATTTGCCTAGAAGGATGAATTATGTATCCTATTGCATTCAAGAAATTACCACTTATATATAATTGAATAAATGTTTTAGACCAGTGTTTTCAATGTCTAAACACAGTTTTGTCATTATGGCTTGGGGATTGCTACTGGGTTAAAAGGTAAGGTCAAAATGGTGCCAAATATCCTGCAATATGCAGAAGCATCCCCATTACCAAGAATTATTCTTTCAAAAATGTTAATAGTACCCATGTTGAGAAATCCTGCCCTAGACTTAAGGAGGTAGGGAGGGAGGGAGGGAAGGAGGAAGATAAAATTCTTTGGTTAAAAACAACTTTTTAAAGCCTCAAACAGAATGCCAAGAAATATATTATTAGAATATTAACACCATCAATTTAAAAGTAAAGCAACTCAGAAATGCACAACTTGGCATTATTTTACTCCAGAGAAGCTTTCCATATTCATATGCCAAATGCAATCACCATAGTCCTGATTGCTAATTAGACTGGCACAGGTTTCAGCTCATCCGCAGATGGCAATTTCAGTGATAGTTCATTTTTTAAGCTAAATTTTAAATTTCTCAGGTTTAAATTTAAATATTTAAAGCTGTGACATCATATATGAACATAGTCCCTATAATAATGAGTCTAACTCTCTCATATAACAGGGCTGGGCATAGGAAAGAGGAAGATTTGTAACCCACGACACAGGTGAAAATCAATCACATTTCTGGAAAGCCTACCTAATGTAGAGCTACACAGTGAATTGGGAAGTGGGGAGAATGTATCTGAGAGATATTTTAACCCCCTCCCCCCTCCCCAGAGATTTCCCTCAAATGAAGAGAGCCTTGAGGTAGAAACTGAATGTCCTTCATTTTGGTTCTTACACTGTACCTCACCTTAGGTGAGTATGATCAGTCCGATCACTACTTGCACATCAGTATATATTCCTGTAGAATTAATAGTTAAAGTTGTTCCTTTTCTTTGCTTGGCAAGTCTCTCTTGAGAATGTTATCAAAGCAGGGATGCCCTTCCCCTCTGAAATGCATGCATGTTCAAAGCAGGTTTTCCTATAAGCTCATTTATGAATCTCCTAAGAATCAGCTGACCACTGGTTAATAGCCTCTGCATTAGACCAGGTTCTTATACCTTTTTCAATTCTGAGAAAGGTTTGGCTAGGGAATAAAAAGAAGTATCAGACATTCCCTCACTCATGGGTAGCATGGCTACTGACCATTGGCAGAAACAGGACCATATACGGACATCAGCCAAGCGGCCGTTCTAAAAGGATTGAAGCGAGTCTCTTTCTTCTTCAAATTTCAGATAATAAATATCAGCATTCACAGTTCTATTATTCAAAATCATTCCTATTTGAATTGAAGGAAGGATTTTAGCCCCAATGTAAGATAAATAGGAACATTTTGGAATTGCTCGTTTTAAAAAATATTCTATTGAAAGAATACAAACTGAAGCAGACATCACAACCAAATAATTCTTAACAGAGGGGAAGATAAATAGGACAATTCTTAAATTATAATTACCAAATTTGAAAAGAAACAAAAAAAATGATCTGGTACAATAAGTTAAAGTAAAAAACTACTCTGAAATTAAGGCTATAGATTAAGCTGCATGTTACAATGGAGAATCAAATCTTCTAACGTTTTTCAAATTTAAGGTTTCATTTCCCTACTTGATTTACACCAAATAGGTAGAGACAGAAATAGAAACTTCCTTGACTTATCAAATTTCAAACTTGCATACAGATGCAGGCTGCAGGTGCATATACATCTTTATTAATGTCCATGAGATAGGAATCATTTCTTTCAGCCTGATTGGGCCATTTTAGAATATATGTTATCCTATTCAGGACACATATTATCCCTGGACCAAGGACTAGTGTTATTGGCTTAGACTGTGTACCTGTAGCACCTATGCTGGGAGATCATTCTCAAAAGGTACGAGAAAATGGTGATCCATTTATACACAGGGACTATAGTTTGTTAACTATTCTTAACTTGAATTAAGCAGTGTTCTTCATGAGATACTCTATCATTCATGTTCTATATACATAGCTTGCATTTTTATTCCAGAATAATGAACAAAATATTAGCAATTAAAGGAATACTGTGAGAGTCATTTCTGGAGGCTATGTTTTCAACAAATTCAAATATCATTATTTTCTTCCTGCATCTCTTTAGCAAAACGTACTTTGGTTGATTGTCCCAATTCCTTTTGTTGTACTACAAAGGAAGAAGAGTTTAATTCATGGATCAGCAAAGTTTTTCTGAAAAGGGCTGGAGAATAAATATTTTTGGCTTTGTAAGCAACACTTGGTTGCTGCCATGTATCTTTGCTTTTTTGTTTTTTTTAATAACTTTAAAAATGCAAAATATATTCTAAGCTCATAGGCTGTACAAAGACATGCTGCAGGTGGAATTAGCTCATGTGTTGTGGTTTGCTAACATGGCAAAAGATGGAGGATTAATTTCAAGTAGAATACTGAGTATGGCATAATGCAATGTAACGTTTATTTTAAGATCTGCAGATGAATCAGAGAGAGCATAACTAACCATATTGGTTTGCCCAGTGCTAAGGGGTTTCCAAGAATTCAGGGAACTTGAGTGTTAAATCCAGGAAAAGTCCCCAGCAAAATGCATGGTTGGTCATCCTAACGAAGTCTTCAGCTGTGGGAGGCCAAAAGAAAGCGGTCGCTTCACAGTTTAACCATCTAATTGAAGAATTAGGAGAAGATGTAGAGGGTGGTGGGGGAGGGAGGGTTGGGGAGGCCAGCAGTTAGAAGGTTGATGGAGTCGGATCTTTGTAACCAAATGAAGTTGGGATTGGATCCATCTACCACAATCCCTGGTTGGTGAAGCCATTCATTTTCCATGCTTAGTAAAATTCATTCTCCATTCCCCATGCTTAGTAAAACCTGGGGAAATAAGGAGTAGAGAAGTCATATACATAGTAATGAGAGTCGAGCGAAAACATCTAGGTCATGTTAAGACTGGAAGCAACACAGACATTTACTCAGAGAAGCAGCTTGAGATTTTCAGTTCAACGTGTCACAAGAAAGGTGGTTTGATCACATCCACACTGTCCCCAGGTGCAGCTCATTCCATTTTGTTTGTCATTTTCTTTTGTTCTTTGTTTTTTTGTTTGTTTGTTTGTTTGTTTTGTCCCTCCTTAATGTATTTGGCAACACATCAAAAAGAACCTATTTCATGTTTTGGTTGCTGAAGCATTGAAGCAAATGGTATCCGAAGCTAAGGTAGAAGGTAAATACAGATCACTACACAGCTTAGTTTGTGTGAGTCTTGAAAAAGATCTGCTTGAAGCATGCTGGTTGGGGAGTGAGGTGTGATGAGGGTAGAGCACCAGGCAGAGAGGCAGGGAGAGAGATCTCAGCAACCCATGATGTCACATTCTGAGAAGGAGATTATTTCAAAACTGAATTATGTTTCATTAATATATGATAATTCCAATAAGATACTGTAGCATAGGACAATATATGTTAAAGGATCAATACTGAAATCAACATTAATTGGCAGAGCAGAAGTCTCCCCTAGCATATGAGCAGCAAATGGCTGAATACTGGAGTGATCAGCAGGCAGCATGATGGACTGAAATAGCTAAGTGAAAAAGGAATTAGAAAGGAGAAAGCAAATTGCATGATTCTTAGAAATGTCAGTGATATATTTCTATGTATGTATTTTATTCCCTAGAAAATATAAAATACCTCACATGTTCTCACTTATTTAGCACAATTTTCCCAGGAGGGCTATGGGAAAGAAATGATGGCACCCATTTCACAGATGGCAGGATTCAATTATTTCCCCAAAGTCACATCTCAGAAAACTGCTGGTACTGGGAACACAGACTGCTTTCCTTAAAAACAAAATGATTCACACCAGAAGGAACTGGAAAAGAAAGGAAAGCACAAATTCGTTATTATCCTGGGAAATATATTAGCAGACTTGATGTTAAGCACTGGGATTATTTTATTACCTGGTTTAGAGACAGTGTTTCATAAATTGGCTCAATCAGATGGAAGGAAAGGATTTATATTCCATGGACATTAACAAAAGGATGCAATACCTCATTTAGAACAGAACTTGAATCATTTAGTAGGACTGAAATGTGACTACAGCTAGGTACAGTATCTCATTAATGAGTGAACCAACTGAAGGGCACATTCTTGAAAAACCTCTATCAACCTAGGGCACATGGCATGTTTTGCCCAACACACCTGGTATGTGAAAATGCAGAAACAGTTCTGAGCCTAGGAAACAGCATCAGTGGGCTGGTCATGCACCCTGTTGGCTTCTGCCCTACATTTAGCACCTGTTCTGCCAGCATGATTCCCTCAGATTCCAGTGGGAGAACTGAGCATGAAGCAGCAGGCAGTGGTCTGGGAAACCAGCCTGAGGGGGTCCTAGGGGACTAATCACTCCGGAAGACTTCTCAGCAGTCTGTTCTCTCTGGGTTTTCTTGGAGAAACTAGTACTTGAATGTGGAACAGAAAGTATATACCCCTTCCCCAAACTTGTTTCTCTCTCCAGGCTGAATTCTGATTCAGGAGGAATAACCATTTCCTAGCCACTGCTTATTTGTGGCACTCTGTCCTCTCATAAGTGTTCAAATTTTTAATTTCTAGTGTTGAAGAGAAAAGAAAGAAGAGATCCTCCCTGATGCTATGAGTCCAGCGATGTGCTAATAAAACACTAAACAACTTCCTGAGGGTGCAAACACTGACTTGCACTATTTGAATATTTCCATGGTTTAAATATCCCCACCAGGGTCAATTTCAAGCAACATAATGTCAAACTTACTAAAATTCCTGATAACTTTCAAAATTCCTGAAAATTTAGCAATGAGATACTTGTGGAGCCATCCACACTTCATTGCCTATTATAACTGATGGATAAGGGTATGAAATGCAGGAAAAAGTAGCTTATATTATGCATGTGTGTATCATCCAATTCCAAAATGCAAAATTAATTTCCTAATTTCCCTATTCCTATGTTCATTTCTTCTTTTTCCGATCGATGGATCCAAGTGAAGATTCATATTCACCTCCAGTGAAAAATATTTTTATGATCTGGAAGCTCCACAAGAGTTGAATTTTAAAATTCTAGTGCCAATTACTGTGTCTGATATATAGCAGAAATGCAGTATATGGTTGCCTACTGTGCTGGTTTGAAAAGATTTATGTACCATAGAAAAGTTTTAATCCTAACCCCATTTTGTAAAGGCAGCCATTTCTTCTAATTCCTATTCACTACTGTATGTTGAAAACTTTAATTCAAGTATCTCCTTGGAGATATGACTCAATTAAGTGTGGGTATTAAACTTGACTAGGTAGAGATGTGTCTCCACCCATTCCAGGTGAATCTTAGTTAGTTTACTGGAGTGCTATAAAAGAAGTGTTTTGGAGAAAGCTTCAGAGCATTGTAGAAACACGAAGCAGAGAGTACACCAGCCAGCGACTTCTGGAGATGAAGAAAGAAAACTTCTCCCAGGGAGCTTCATGAAAGGAGAGGCCTGGAGAGAAAGCTAGCAGATGCCGCCATTTTCACCACGTGTCGGTCCAGCTGAGAGAGAAACGTCATCAGCCTTCTTGAACCAAGGTATCCTTCCCTGGGTGCCTTGGATTGGGCATTTCTATGGACTTGTTTTAATTTGTTCAATTTCACAGCCTAAAAACTGTAAACTAGCAACTTATTAAATTTTGCTTTTTAAAAGCCATTCTGTTTCTGGTATATTGCATTCCAGCAGCTAGCAAACTAGAACACCTACTGATTGATCAAATGATTGACTGATCAATTTCTTTCCCTTCCTTTCTGCTTTTCAGTCTACCTAGAGGATCATGAGCCAAAGCTGGATTAAAGAGAGTTATGGTTAGTGTTCTAATCATAGTAGGGAGTGTATTACTGTGATCCCTTCCAGATGCAGTTTATCCCTCTACAGCCCAGGGTAGTTTATGTGGATTCACTCCTTTCTATGTAGGCAGGGTTCAGAGGGGCACACATTCCACTTACATGGTTTAGGGAAACATTCCCAGAAGGTAGACTACGGTGCTTAGTTGAGACTCAAATAGTCCTGCGAGAACACTGAGGACTCATACAGTTTTAGAGAATGACAGACCCTAAAGGTTATCGAGTGCAAGGCAATTCCTTTGACAAATAAATTTAGAATTCAGAGATTTTCTTAGCTCTCTGCATAAATATCTCATTCTCAGTTTCAAGTCTCAGCTCAAATGTTGCATCCTCAAAGAGGAATTTACAAATACATACAACACACACTGACTCACAAAGAGTCGCCCATTAGTTCATCGTCTTGTTCGTCTTCACAGTACGTATCATTATATAAAATTATCTTAGGCACTTTATTTATTGATTTATTTATTTACTTGTTTATTTAGTCTATTATTATTTATTACATATCACACATTTCTTTCATTTTATTAGTACTTAAGTTTACAACAATTGATAATTTCTCTGTCATGTTCACCTTTGTATCCCCAGATCTTATCCAAATGCCTTGCAAACCTTGGTTCTTAATAAAGATTGTTTGAATGAGTGAATGACTGAAACAGCATTATAAAAAGTTACCTTTTAATACCCTTAGTTTGCTACAGTTTCTATGGCAAATATTACCCAATGGGCTGGCTTAAACAACATGGATTCATTGTCTCATTGTTTCGGAGGCTAGAAGCCTGCCATCAAAGTATCACTTCCTCTCAGAGGCAGAAGCATTCCGGTGATGGCAGTCTTCCAGCACGTACCTGATGTCTTCAGTCTCCTCATGTCTTTCTCCTGTATTTCTCTGACTTCTGCCTTTTTAAAGCTTCAAGGGACACAGATGAAGTTCTGTCCTGATTCTCTTTGGCCATACCTAAATGAGTCCACACCTTAACAGATAATATATCTTCAAAGTGTCCCATTTGCAAAAGGGTACACACAGAAAGAATCACAGATTGAGATTAAGAACATGAAACTTTGAAATCCAGAAAACTGGTTATGTGTTTCCAAAATACAACGGTGGGGCAAGCATAGGCTAGAATTCGCCTCCAAAGGAAGAAATAGAAAGGGAAACAGGGTCACACGTATTAGGAAAGTCCTAAAATATGCAGGAAAAACCCCTTTAGTTTCCAAGGTCTAAGAGTCATCTGCAAATTGATGCTTTGTCTTCTGGGCCTGCTGGATTGGCTCCACTCTTTCTGAGCACTGGGACAGTGGCCAAGCATTGGGGTAGTGGCCAGGCTCTTCCCAAAATTGGGATGGAAGGCTTACCTCCTCCAAGGGTCAGAGCAAAAATCCTGTCCTATCCAAAGTCACAGTCAGAAGCTCCTCTCTCTGGGTCTGAGGAAATCTCTTTGGCCCAGACTTCTGATTCAATGGTTCTGCCTTGAAGACATGTTTCCTTTATTTCATCCTATCTCTGTCCATTTTAATGCAGGCTGTCAGTGCTTCTGCTCACAGAAATTTCTCAAAAATCTTGTTAATTGTGCATGCAATTCAGGGGGTATCCAAGCCGTAGGACAAAAAGAACTTCTATAGATCATTCCTAGATAAATGCATATCCAATCCTTACTTCCACTGAGATGACTGACTGGATCCATGAATCATCTACCTAATCTCTTTTGTAAAGTGTAGGTCGGCTAAACCTTGTGTGAAGCCCCATTCTCTGGGGCTTGCTTCCCAGAAGCTTAGGGGGGACCCTGATAGAGCAGCTTCTGGTCTTAGTCCCAGAGCACACTATCTGCATAGGCTTAGAATTTTCCACATCATTAATTGCTAGTTCCATTATACATAACTGTTCAATCCTCAGTTAACCTCTTTTCTTTCAGTTTACTGTAAGCAGCAACTTAGAAGCCAGGTTGTACGTGTAAATCTCCTTAGCTAAATATCCAAGTTAATCACTTACAAGGTCTACATTCCATCTGAACACAATTCTACCAAATTTTCTTCCACTTTACTACAAAGGCCACTTTTCCCCCAATTTTCAATTCCATATTAATTATTTCTTTCTAAGCTTCACCAGAAGAACTTTTAACATCCATGTTTCTTCTAACATCCTGTTCAAGACTATAAATGTATTCTCTAAAATGACAGAAACTTTCTCCACAGCTCTCACTTATTTCTGAACTTCACCAGAGATACCTTTAATACCCCATATCTCTACTGACAGCATTTTTTCCCCAAAGAAATCTAGGCTTTTTCTGTCAAGTACCTCAAAATTCTTTCAGCTGTGCCCATTGCCTAATTCTAAAGCAACTTTCATGCTTTTAGTATTGTAATACCAGATCCCCACTTTTGGGTACCAAAAGCTGGCTTAGTTTTTTCAGGCTGCTATGACAAAATACCACACAATGTCTGGCTTAAACAAGAATATATTAGCTCTAGGTTTTAGAGGCCAGAAGTTTCTAATTGAAGCATTGGCAAGGCTGTGCTTTCTCTTTTAGGAGCATGATAGTGATGACAGTTCTCTGTCACATGTCAACGTCCCCGGTTTCCTCCTGTGTGTAGTTTTATCTGACTGACTGCATCAGAGTTTCTTCTTTTTATAAAAGACTTCAGCCATATGGATTCTGCTCCAACCTGATTCAGTTTAGTCGAACCTAAAAAAGATCTTAGAAGATCCTAGTCACAAGTGAGTCTGCACCTTAACCGACAATGCATCTCCAAAATGTCCCATTTACATATGGGTTCAGACCCACAGGGATGAAGATAAAGATGAAGACTATGCCTGTTGGGGGGATGCATAATGAAATCTAGCACATATGCTAAAATATTTGTGGTATTTACTGGTTTGTTATTATCTCTACTTCTAATTCCTTCTAAACTGAACCCAAAATCAAGGTGACGAAAACTGAAACTGAAACCAAAAAACACGATGGTCATTAGAAAGAAATAATTCATACTTGGAAAGATGCTATTTCTTTTCTGTTATCTTCCTTGCCTCATTCAGAAGTAAGCTTTTCTGAAAAATATAATTTAGTATCTCTTAGCACATTCTTTCTCTAGGTTTATTCCAGATCATTTATTCTTTTTTCCAGAAGCTCTAAGAGAGTTTGCTGTCAGTGGTCAATTAAGAAGATATCGTCATTGAAGAAATACATAAACTTAAACAGGACTAAAAAGCACTTTAGTGTTTTCATTACTGCTAAATAAATAAAGCAGATTATTTCTGCCAAATTTAAAAACCCAACTATTGAACTTGTTATAACAGCCTCATTCATGATATCCTGAGTAAGAAAAAAAAATTATATTGACATTTTCCCCTCATGTTTCAACCAAAGCATCTCTCAAAATACTACTAAAATGTGTACGTAATTAAAGACTGTCTGTTAAGTTATAAAAACTCTGTGAAAGTGAATTTTATGATTTCCTTTACAGTCGTTTCCTGTCTATTCTAGGTATTTTTTTTTGTCTCCTACCAAGTAACATAGAGTATGTCCTTCAGCTTTTTAACATGATCATTCTAGTAATTTTCTGGTTCTCTCATATTAATGGGTCAAAAATATAAGGAAAAAGAAGAATCATATAGCTTCATTCATCTTCTATTTACAAGTATTTTAGAATTATTTTCATTTAAAAATTGATTTTGCTATAAAATTGTTTTATTTTAGTTTTTGGATCTCTTAAGAGGATATTGTAGAATCATAGTTTTGAATCATATACCCTCAAGTAATTATATCTATCCAAAAAGGAGGAGAAAAATGTTTTGTTAAATATATATTCCTACCTAATTTCAAAATTGAATTGTTTTGTTACTCAGGAATGGGACTAAAGAGTCTTTGAGTAGAAATTACTTCTTTTTTTTTTTGGTGATGATGTTGATTGCTTTTAGAAACAGGGGCTGAGAAGTCTCAGGGACCATTTATTTAAAAAGTGACTAGGTACTACTTTATTTTTATAGGCACAAAGCTATGGTAGCTAATGGGCTTCAGGTGTGAACTGATAAGTAGATCTTTGCTAATTAATTAGATATTTGGCATGACAGTAACACAGATGCTGAGCCAACTTGGTTTGCAGTTCTGTGTTTGGGAATTACCAAAGCTAGGGATTGAACAGAACTCTATACCATTTTATCCAACCCTTGCCCTGCCTTCCTTAGAGATGCCTTCCTACATGGAAGAGAAACATAGCAGCATGATGGAAGAAGCCAGGGATCCAGAGTGAGAAAAACTGGAGACCTTGACCAGTTAAGCATATTTCCCAATGCTGTTTTGCCATATGTTAATATTTGGTGACAACACTTGCCCAGCAGTTTCTATGAGTATTAAATGAACTCCCTGAAAGCTTATGTCATGTAGTTAATGATCAGTAAAGTAAAGGCTATCTCCCTCCCCTTACACTTACCCAAGATCTAATTGAGGAGGAAGCAACAGCTAATGTGCAAAAAAGCTTACTTCTTAATGTGGGGTAGACAAGTTACCTTTAACCTAGGGCCTGGGCCTGGGGAAATGCTTTCCCACAGGGTTAGCTTCATGGGCAATCATTCTTGGCTTAATGAACAATTATTGCTGATTTGAAACCCTTAATTTTTATTTTTCACTGGGCCAAACAGATTACAGGGCCAATTCAATTCCCCCAATCCTGTGCCATAAATGGCTAATTATTCCTTTACTGGTCATATAGACAGGCATGGAAAAGAAAAAGGAATTAGAAGGGATGGGCTCTATGCTGCTCTGAGAAAGGACCTAGAGCTGAGATCTCCTAAAACAGAGAAAGGATATCAGTGTGATATTCGCCAGTAATTTCCTTTCCTCCCACTGCTTATACTGCTCTGATGTTTTCTATTCAACTAGTTTTAATTTAAGAGTAAGGAAAAAATTGAGTTTAAATGTATTTATTGTTTGAAAATGCTCTATTATCTGTCTTGAACCTTAAAGAAGACAATAAAGCAGTAAATAAAGTTATATGATTCGAGAAGTACTGCCCTAGTATTTTTTAAACAATGTTGAGTAAACTCTTATACTTGCGTAATATCTTAATCCAAGTCTGAAGGACAGAGTTACAGACAAATGACTTCTAATATGACACTGGTTTTACAGGAGCTTCATCTCTCTGTGTCTGAATTTCATTCTCTCACAAAGGACTCCAGTAATAGGATTAAGACCCATCCTGATCAAGATGGTTCACACTTTCACTGAAATACCTCATAAAAAGGCTGTACTTAAAATGAGTTCATCTGGGAATGGTTTTACTTTAAAAACATGTCTTTCTGGGTACATACAGTTCCAAACCACCACACCAAAGAAATTAGACATGGGAAGAAAAGGCACAGGGAGTACTTAGAAGCACAAAGTCAATGGAAACCAGATGAGAAAAAAGAAGATGCAGCTACATGCTTGGACTTATGATGAAAAGGCCAAACAAACAAACAAACAAACAAACAAAAAAGGAATCAAGATATAAGGCCAGCCAAAAGGTATCAACCCCCTGAGAAAACAAGGCTTTTCTCTGCTGAAACCATGAGCCCTTAAATTCCTGCTGTTAAGCCAATCCATTGTACAGCATTTTTTTTAGCAGAAACTAAAGCAGAGACCTTCTGCTGTCTAGGCTCTCAGTTGCATAATATAGTATATTACATCAGAGAGAGGTTACTTCAGTGGTATGCTTAAATCCAGAAGAGACTTTTACAAACAGCAAGTATAGAGAAAGCAAAGATACATAACGAGGTGCATACATTCGGATATATACTGACACATACATACTCACTTAAAATTCCATTTTACAGAAAAGAAAACTGAGATTCTAAAGAGTTAAGTTGTTTATCCAACATAATATGGTTAATAAATGCAGAATAAAGACATTCTTACCTTACCAGCCATCTCCAAATAAGGTGCACTTTTAACTACCACAAATTAAATAACACTAATATGATTTTCATAATGATAATGCTGAATCATTAAAAGGATGCAATTATTTAACCACTATACTCCTTTTTAGATAGGAGGTGAATAATATGGGTATATTATATATATATATATATATATATATATTTTTTTTTTTTTTTTTTTTTTTTTTTTTTTTTTTTTTTTTTTTTTTTTTTTTTTTTTTTTTTTGCATGAGCAGGCACCGGGAATTGAACCCAGGTCTCTGGCATGGCAGGCAAGAACTCTGCTGCTGAGTCACTGTGGCCCACCTGTGAATAATATATTTTAGAAAAATTATATTGTACAATGAAATTGCCATTCTTATTTCTTTAATGATAGTTGGAGTTCTGACCTCCAGGTAGCTGAAAAAGTCAAATGTATAGGCTTCACTCCCAAAGTTTCACATAAATTTAAAGCTGTTCTTCCCTGACAGTGCTGTGGCAAATAGGAATCAACCAGATTAAAGACAGAATTAGTTAATATTATAGATTTCAAAGTATCTAAAAGCTAACTAATAGTTCTTTCACAGAGCAATCCTTACTTATTTTGCACTTGATAATATATGTGACATTTAGGCAATTATCTACATGAAAACAAATCATTTCAGTGTGATTTTGCAATACCAAAATTTTGTAATAAACTCATTTTAAAGAAGTGGTTGGTTGAGTAAATCCCAGAAGATATAAATGATAAAATATTGTACTGCTTTTTAAAAACAATATAGGGAAATGCTTAATATACTAAAATATTAATATGATATAAAATTAAATAGCAAAGCCAAAATGTGCAAATGCAGTGCCGTCACCATTAGTACTGGCTGCCAGGTATTACCATTTTCCCCCTTCTGGGAAAATTGTAAAATTCACATTATTGGCCTCCTTATGAATGGCTGGAGCCATGAAGCAGCTGCAGAACTTAGTTGCCAGTTAAAAACCCTATAGGACTCTCTCGTTTTACTCTACTACAGATACTGTCAAAGTTAGAAAGTGTGCTTGCACCCTCAGTTCAGTCCTAGAACTTTTTGTTTTTTTTCATGGGCAGGCACCGGGAATTGAACCCGGGTCTCCAGCCTGGCAGGCGAGAAGTCTGTCACTGAGCCACCGCTGCCTGCCCTTTTCTTTTTTTTTTCCTAGAACAATTTTTATCAGTAAAATCTACTAAGCATCTTCAAAACCTTAAGAGACAATCATTTGTCTGCTTATTAAACATGCACACACATATACAGATTAAACACGGACTGCATGCCAAGCATTGTTTCAGACACTGGTTTTATGCAGGAAACAAATGGATTCTAGTGGTAAAAAGTAAACGAAAAACAAACAAAAAAGACATAAATGCATAATACGTCAGATGATTATAAAAGCATGGAGATGTTGCTTTTTTATAGAGACAGATGTTCAATTGGCTGTAATGAATTTTCACATTACTTCCACTTCTAAACAGGAACTTTAGATTTGGCTGCATTCATAGGAAATATACTACGTTAACTAAAGCAATTTCCATATAGTATCAAGACTCAAAAATCACCTGCACTGATATACTTTAGAAATTTTTATACCTGAGCTGAATAAAATATTGGGAACACATATAGTCAGAAACAGCTGAATTTTAGTTTCTAAATGTGTGAGATAGTAACCCTTAAAACTTAGGTGACTTTTGTTTAGGTAAGGAGTCACCAATGTTAAACTCCTAAGATAAAATAAACATTGTCTCAGTGCAAAAATGAGACCCAGCACGTCAGCAAGCGTGCATGCATCTCAGCAGCACCTGGGGCCCTAACCAACTTCAGAACATAATGGCTGCTGCTTCACATCCAACTTTTCAATATCACTTACCATTCTCTCATGCCAAGCTTAACCCAAAACCACATAGGACACAGATTTTTTGGAAAATGTGGTTCCAGTTTAGCTAAATTGATACTGACAAAAGCATCACAAACTTTAAAGCAAAAACAAATAACCTGTCTTGTGGAGATTATACCATGAGTAGAGAAACATATATAAGAATAGTACAAAAGGCAGAAGCTGGGTAAATGGAAATTATTTTGTTGTACTGGAGTGAAGAAACCACTAATTTATGGCAGAATGTAATATATTGAAGATGATTATAGCGTCTAGTGTTTTGGTTTGCTAAAGCTGCCAGAAGGCAATATAACCAGAAACAGATTGGCTGATAGAAAGGGGATTTATTAAGTTACAATATACAGTTTGTAGGACATGGAAATGTACAAGTGAAGGCATCAAGAGGAAAATACCTTGAATTTGAAGAAATGGCTCTGGCGTCCAGGGTTTCTCTGTTACATGGGAAGGCACATTATGATGTCTTCTGGTCCCTTGTCCTTGGGTTCTGTTACTTTCAGCCTCTGTTTCCAGTGATTTTTTCCATGAGTCCTAGCTTGCTCCTCCTAGAACACCTCTCTGAGCTCTCTGTGTCCAGTGGGTTTCTCCTCAGCATCTACAGGGCATCTCTCTCCCTTCGTGTCCTTCTTTTGGTTTCATCTTTCTTATCTCTGTATTGGCTTTGAGCTCTCTATGTTTTCTGTCTTTTATTCACTTCATAGAGGACTCCAGTAAAAGAATTAAGATTGGTCTTGTATTGAGTGGGTCATCTCTATGTAAACAATTTAATCAAAAGGTCTCTGACTAGTTCTGCACCCACAGGAATGGATTAGGAGAACATGGGTTTTCTGGGGTATATAACAGATTCAAACCAGTACATCTAGGTGCTTAAAAATTGAGCTAAATAAAACAGAGGACACAAATTAACACATACTAGTATTTGATAAATTTGAAAGAAGCCAGGAAAGAAAAAAAAGATCAAAGAAATAAATAGGATGTAGACTTTAAACCTAGTAGATCTATAATTATATTAATTATAAGTAGACTAAATAGTGCAATTAAAAGAAAATATTATTGCAAAACCCTGAAAAAAGATGAAGATATGCCTCTACACTTTCTGCAAGAGATTACTTATAAACCTAAAGACACATGTAGAAAGTAAAAAATGGAAAAACACTAATAAAAAGAAAGATATTGTGGCTTTATTAATATTAGACAAAAAAATCTCCAATGAAAGAATTGTTATTCATGAGAAAAAGAAACATTTCATTTAGGAAAAAAGAGTAAATTAAACAGGAAGATCAAAATATTCTAAATTTGTATTGACTAATAATATCTCTCAAAAAAATACAGAAAACCAATTGACAGAAAAAAAGGTAGAAGTCTATGAATCCACAACCCGAGCTGGGCATTTTAATAAACCTCTCTCAATAAATGATAGAAGCAGACACAAATATTTGCAGATATAGAAGATTTGAACAATGGTATTAACCAACTCACCTTTTCTGCTTATAAAATAGAACATTATACCCAACAATAACAGAGTACACACTTCTCAAAAGACATAAAAAAAATTACCAAAATAGGTCATGTACAGGGCTATAAAGCAAATATCAAAAAGTTTGAAATTATATAGAGAGTATGGTCTTTGATTAAATAGTAACTAAACTGAACTGGTAAACAATACCAACAAGGTATCCAGAAAATATTATATTTAGAATTCAAACAACATAATTCTGAGTAAACAGGTATGAAAGAAGGAATTCTTCATAGAAAATTTAAAATTATTTTGAAATCAGGAAATAGGTTAAAACTTGTGAGATGCAGCTAAAGCAGTAATTATTCAGAAATATCTTAAATTGCAAGTATTAGGAAAAAATGTGAAAATTAGTGATTTAGGATTCTATTTCAAGAAACTGGGGAAAAATAAAGTAAGCATAAATAAACCAGTCAAAATCAATGGACATAAACAGACACAAAAAGGAAAAAAATCTATGAAGTTAAAAGTTGGTTCCTGAATCTGATCTTCGAAGAAAGTTTATTTAATTTGTTTGAGAATAAAATTGACAAACCACTGTCAATCTGATCAAGAAATAAGGAGGGAGCAGATAAATCACAAAATCATGTTTTTTTTAAAAAAGGATGTTTCTATGGATTCTCAAATCTTGCAAAGGCAGTCAAATATTATTATGGAGACAAGGATTGATAAATTTCAATTTTACATAAAATGGAAAAATCCTGAACCCACGCAAGAATAAACAGGAAATTCAAATAGTTTTGTATCTGTTGTTTAAACTTTACCATAAAAATACTCAAGTACCATGTAGCTTCTTTGTTAAATTTTTCAATAGGCTTAGGGAAAAATAATGCTAATATTAAATAAGTCTTTCAGAGAATAAAGAAATAAGGAATAGTCTCAACTTGCTCTAATTGGTTAGCATAATCTTAAAGTCAAGACGACAAAGGACCTAATGTGATAAGATTATAGTTTATTATATAGACACAAAAATCCTAAGCAAAATATTAGCAAATGAAATGTAGAAATTCAAGACTCCAAGGGATGAGTCCGGCCCTGGTACCATGGGATCAACAATGCCATCCTGACCAAAAGAGGGAAAGGAAGAGTAACGAATAAGGTATCAGTGACTGATAGAGTCCAAATAGAGTCAAGAAGCTACTCCAGGTCACTTTTATACTAAGCTTCAGTTAGATATTGTTATCTACCATAACTTGCCAAATCCCAACCAAAACCATTCCAGCCAATCCTAAAGAACACATAGGGTGATATATAAAATTCTACAATGGTTCCATGTACTAGGGTAACCTTCCAGAAACCTAAAACCTCCAGATGGATCCCTGGACCAGATAAGTCCTGAAATGCAGAGAGACCAGCATTTCCAGGACATCAAGTAGTTCCAGCGCCCATGCCATATTATCGACAGCCTCTTCCAACATGAAAAGGTTAGAATGAACATAGCCTAAATACTCCTAAAACGTGAGAGAAAGATCAAAGGTGATGGTGAAGTTATACAGAGAAGGTAGGCCTTAACAAATGAGTATGATTGCTGAATCATTATATTGATATTTATTTTAGTTTCCAGTATCTTAGAGCAATTAGAAGTAAAAACTTAAAATTGTGGAATTATAACCCATACTGAACTTTGAAATGTTTTCTACAACTAATTATTTTGATGTGCTCTGAAATGTACTGCTTTTTTGCATATATATTATTTTTCACAAAAAAAAGAAATCTATTGTGATGACTAAAAATATATAGTCTTTCTAGCCTCCGGTGTTCTGGAGCAGCTAGAAGGCAAAATCTGAGATAATAGAACTCAGATTTTTGTCCATGACAAACTCTGGGATCTGTTCTGTAACTACTTGTTGAAGAGCATTTTTTAAATTATTGTTTTTTTCTTGCTTTGCTTTGTATATATGTTATACAATAAAAAAGTTTAAAAGAAATCAATGTAATTCAGCATATTAACAGAAGAAAAGAGAAAATCATAACATATCCCCACAGATATAAAATCAGCCCTTAGAAAATTTAAGGCCATCTGGATTAATATCCCGAATAAAATAAAAATTTAAGGAAACATCCTGTACTGGATAAAGGCATACACCAAAAAAAAAAAAAAAAAAAAGCTGAAAGGAAAGGAAAGGAAACAACAAAACAAACTTTATTAATAATGAAATTAACCCCTGTTAATGATAATAAGAAAAAAGATACTGATTTTCATCACTTCTATTTAAATAGTGGTTCTAGCCAGTACAATTAAAAGTGTTAATCTTGTTAAAAGCTTCCTGTTTAGAAGATCTTGGAACTAATAAATGAATTTTGAAAAGGTCACTGGATACAAGATAAATATACAAAAATCAAACATATTTATATTCTAAAGTTAAATAAATGAACTTTTCAAAAGGTACCACTTGCAATAGTAACAATATATCTTAATTATTTAGAAATAAATCAAGGGAAAATGTATACAGCTACCTCACTAAAACTACAAAATATTGCTGAAAAAATTACAGAAAACTTGAATACATAGAGATGTCTACTATGCTCATGAACTGAACATTGATCCAGAGATTCAATGCAATCCCATTCAAAATCTCAGCATGTTTATTTATGTGTTATATGTAGGGGGCAGCAGGACTGGATATTGATAAGGTGAAACTAAACTTTACAAAGAAATTCAAAGGTCCCATCAGAGTCAATACAATATGGCAGAAAAACAAACCTAGAAGACATACTAGATCATATTTCAAGGCTTATCATAATGTTATATCATGCAAGATGGTAAGGTTTTGTACAAAGATGATCTGCAAAATATTTTTATTAAGGAATATATAGTAAATATTTTTTAGGCTTTGCAGGCCATGAAATCTCTGTCACAGCTATTCAATGCTGCTCTTATGGCATAAAAGCCACCATAGACATGCACAAAAATGGATGTGACTGAGTCCCAATAAGACTTTATTTACAACAAGCAGCAGCCTGGATTTGGCCAACAGCCCTAGTTTGTCCTGATGTAGAAAAAGAAGAACGTAATTAGAGGACTTTAACAGATCTCAAGACTTACTTCTACTGTAAGTTTATATTTATTAAGATAATAAGGTTTAGGTGCAAACAGATAAATAGACCCAAAGATTAGAAGAGAAAGTTCAGAAATAGAACCAAATAAAAATGTTACTTGAGTTAGTTATCTCAGTAGTTCACTGGGGAAAGCATGGTCTTTCAAAATTGGTCTCAGAAGCTTGAAACCCTGCCTCCTTACATATGCAAAAAATTATTGGAGATGGCTTAGAGATTAAAAGTCAAAATAGTAAAGCTTCTAGAACAGGGCAAACTTTTTCAAGGGTCAAATAGTAAATATCTGGGACTCAGCAAGCCAAATGGTTTCTGTAGTAACTATTCAGCTCTGTTGATTTAAGGCAAAAACAGAATGCATAATATATAGATGAACAAATGTGACTATGTTCCAATAAAACACTTCTAAGATCAGTATAAGAAAATACCATCACCTTGGGGCAAGCAAGAGTTCTTAAACTGACCGCAAAAATTCTAACCATAAAAGGGAAAACATGGGATAAAATGTACTAAATTAAAAATAAGATTTCCTGTTCATTGGAAATTATCATTTACAGAAGGTGTAAGGGTAGTTCAGTGGTAGAATTCTCGCCTTAGCCATGCGGGAGACCCAGGTTCAATTCTGGCCCATGCACTTTCAAAACAAACAAACAAGTGAACAAACAAACGAAAAACCAAACAAACAAAAATTCAACAAATGGTGCTGTAATAAGGGTGTACTCACATGGAAAATGACTGAAATGTGACCCCCACCATACAGCATACAAAAAAATAATAATAAAAATTAAAAATTAATTACACAGAGACCCAGAGTGAAAGAAAGTAAACAAGCCACACACTTAGACTAATTATTTGAAACAAATTTCCAACATATGATGTGTATCCAGAATGTATAAATGCCTACCATAAGTCAATTTTTGAAAGATAACCCAAAAATGGACAAAATACTTGAATGGTTCCTTTACAGAAAAGTTAAATAGAAACGGCTAATAATCTCATGAAAAAGGTGCTTGACATCATTACCGACCTGGGAAATACGTATTAAAAGTACTCTAGCTACTATGATAATCAAAATTAGAAAGACAGATGATGCCAAATATTGTTCAAGTTAAAGAAGTCCCCTACATTGCTGGTGGTAGTGTAAGATTGTGAAACAACTCTGGAAAAATGGCAGTATTTTCTAAATAAATTCCACTTCTAGATAAATATCCAAGAGAAATTCATGTACTTGCTAGCAAATATATACTAAGAATGTTAGTGGGAGCTTTATTTAAATAACCCTGAACTCCAACAATACAAATTTTGTATTTGTTTGCGAACAGTGAAATGGATAAGCAAATTGAGGTATATATATGATATTACACAATAATAAAAGGGAATTAAATACTGCAACAGGCAAAAACTTAGATACAATAGCTGCATCTTATTGAGCCAAAGAAGCCAGCCAGAAGAATTTACAGATGGTATGCTTTGATATATGTAAATTTTAAGAATGGACATAGCAGTTACTGCTGTCAGAACAGTAGCTCCTTCAAGGAGGTATTGATATGGAAGCAGCACAAGGAAACCATCTTTGAGCTGGAAAAACACTAGTAAGTCTGGTGTTTGCATATTTAAGTACTCTCTGACCCAAATGTTTACTGTTATTGCACTTTATGCTTTTTTCTGTATGTACGTTTTACCTCATTAAATAAAGGAAAAAGGAAACAAAGATATGAATTATTTGACCATTTGCAACTAGATTTTTGTACATCCCTAATGTTGATTCTTTTGCACATGGTTAGTTTGCTAAAAGAACCCTATCTGCCCCATCCTGTGTGGTTAAGTATCTGTGACCCTCCAAGCATAATAACAATAACATTAGCACAAATGTAACATTTGGGTTGTCTACCAACTGCTTTACTACCATTAACTAAGTGGAAAATGGCATCAGGAACCTTCACAGACCTTTACTTTCATAATATTACTGTGTCTTTAAGCATAGATTGTCATGAGACAGTTGCACAGGCACATATATGAGCTCTATAGTAGAAAACACCTTGTAATCAGAGTACTTAACTCTTTTTAATCAGAATATTTTCATACAATTTAAATACACATATATATTTCAAGTTAAATGGATATATATATAGCAGCATCTAGAGTAGGAACTAATCTATATTAGTTAGGGTTCTCCAGAGAAGCAGAACTGACAGGCTATATATATATTATATATATTAATATATATAATATTAAGAGATTATTACAGGAATTGGTAGACTCAACTGTTGGGATTGGCAAGTCCAAATTTCTAAGGCAGTCCACAGGTTGAGAACTTCATGGTGGCGATGAATTCTTCAGGAGAAGCTGGCTGTCTGAAGGAGAGATAGAAATTCTTTCTGACTGCTGAAATTTTTAGTTCTCCCTTTAAGGCCTTCATATGAGTGGATGAGACTTCTCTCCTTGCTGAAGGCAATCTCCTTTGCTGATTGTAGATGTCACCGATCATAGGTATAATCAACTGACTCATGATTTAAGTCTACGAAATACTTTCACAGTTAACAATCAGGCCACTGCTTGCTTCACAGGACTACTGGGCATTATCCCCTGGCCAATTGACTCATGAACTTAACCGTGACACCATCTATTAATTTCTATGTCTCATTTCTCTCCTTAAATGCTTTTGAGAAACCCTAGATTTAATATCTTAAGGATGACAGGAGTCATTTACTTTTAAAATAACTTTTATATGGTTTTGGTAATTTTGAAAGAATTATTGAGAATAAATCTAATTTGTTTGCACAAACAATTTCATTTGTTCTCTGGTGTGCTTCAAAATTAAGGAATGTGTATTAAGTTCAAGTTTTCATGTCTAATCTCTTTACATTAATTAGCAATTTCATTTTCTAACCACTGCTGAAATAGAGCATTTATAGTTACCATAATTCGTTTGTAATAAACATATTTTAAATGTTTTTTATACATATGATTATTCATTTCAGCTCTCTCTTTTTTAAATAAGTTAAATTATTTAGTTGCTGAAAAGTCAACCATATCCTTTCCATTTTCTAAACACATTTATCAAGACCTGGCAACACAGTGCTGCCAACTGAATAAACAAAACTAAGATCAATGTCTTTTCCTCAGGGATATTCTGTCTCTGCCAGCAAGAAAATGTCAAGGCTGACACCATTTATTCACAGCACTGATAACTCAGCAACTTTGCTTAGCTTCTTTGTGGCTCAAGGGAAAGATTCTTTGATATGGGACCTTCTTTCAGCTCTCTCTCTCTCTCTCTCTTTTTTGGTCAGGGAATGAACAGTCATCTTGAAGCAGTCTAGGGATCTCTTCTCTCTCCCTACCCTGCCTTGGAGGGTTCATCTATCCATAGTCTTGGCTGTCAGATTTCTTAAGGCCCAGCAAGCTGTAAACCAGCCCTCTTGATTCTTTTTCAGGTAAGAAAATTTGTTTCTGTCATTGCTTCAGGGAGGAGAAAAGCTCCGAGAGGGAAAGAGGAAGCACTAGCATTCACAACAATTCTATTGGAAAAATTAAACATAATCTCCTCACTGGGAATTTCATTAGATTTTACAACTCATTCCCAAGAAAGCTTTAAGTCTCAGCTCAGAAATCAACTCTCCTGAGAAGATTCTCTGACCCCTGAGTGGCACTTATCAATGGTTCTGAACAACCCTTCAGTGTTGCTTTTACCTCCTGGATTTTAATTTTCTGACTGCCTGCCCCACTGGAATGTGAGGTTATGAGGGCAGTGCCTATGTCTATATTATATATACCTACACCTCCAATATTTAATTCAGTTTGGTTAAGATAGATACTTTGATTACAGGAAAATTAACACATTTCTATCCCTCAGGAAATTTTGATTATAACAACCTTATTTAACTGTTTGTGTAACTATGCCAGTATGACAAGTAACTGTCATTTACTTCTGTGTCAACGTAAAGATTAGAGGATTTCCCATCCTACTCCAAACCTCTAATGCCTTGCACATAATCCTTCTAAGTATAACTGTGACCTGGATGAGATTCAGAGGCATGGGAATAATGGATAGAATTCATATTGAGTTTTCTTTTTTTTTTTTTTTAATTATCATTCCACTGTCATTTTAAAGCTCAGGCATTTATACATGCAGGTTAAGGACTGGAAGAGAGAGAAAACCTCAAAAGATCTGGAACATTGTCTTTTTTTGCGGTTAGTATTAGGGAGCAGTGTACTTAATTATTTTCACCAAACAGAGGCCAAAATCACCATCATAGGAAGATGTTAACCAGTATGAAAAATAAATTAAAAATCTCTCCTGAAGTCTGTGAGCACTGCTTCCAGCCATAGCACTCAGTTGTCCCCTGTGTGAAGTTATCAGAGCCCTGAAGCAACTTGCAAAGAATAAATTGAGAAAAACCCTATCATTAGTGTTGGAGGAGAACTCCTGTGGGAAGAACTCAGTGAATGAGATTTAGTGATGAACACTGTGCTTGACCCAGGCTGGGGTTAGTAATGCCGAGGAGTGAAGGAAGCTGTGGCACAGGTCAAGGGCGTCCAGTCTACTCAGAGATAGAGTGCCAAGGAAGCATGGGGAGTTGACATTACAAGATTATATTGCATTTCAGAAGCTTGGGAATAAAACGGATCCTGATATCTCTACCTCTGCCCTGCTGCAGTGGCCTGAGCTTCAGAAAGTCAGACCTGCTGCGACATTAATATGTGGAATCTCAAAATAGGTACAGAAACTTTTTCTTTTTTGGTGTCCAAACTTCACCTTGGAATTAAAGTAATTTAAATAAATATATTACAGATTAAGCTATTCATATACATAAATACAATACAAAATCATCCAAGAGAAAGGGAAGAAGCATGAAAACAATAACTTATAAGACATTTGAAGTGTTTACAATTGTAAATCACCACTCAGGATAATGTCTCTGCAAAAAATAGCGGACAGAAATTAATGATAAAATTTTTAAAAATTGAGATTATACTTCTCAACTATTATTACAAAATTATAAAATTTAATTTCACTTAATAAAGAAAAAAGTTAAAGACAAACTGAAGGAAATGTGGCCCTCATAAATATTTCTTGAGAAAATAAGTATTAATTGGAAATCATACAAATAAAAGATTATAAATGATGAGATTGAGAAAAGTCCTTTTAAGTTTTGCTTGAGACATTATATATATATATATATATATATATATTTTTTTTTTTTTTTAATTTACATATGGGCAGAAGGCACCAGGGATCGAACTCCAGGCCTCCAGCACGGCAGGTCGGAGCTCTGCCTGCTGAGACACAGCAGCCACCCGAGACATTATATTTTTAAACACACATTTTCTACTTAGTATGAAGTGATTCCCAGTTATGAAAATGAGGGAAAGAATTCTCTCCCCCTCCAACTTTAACACCAAGGAGTTTTTATATTTTATATTATTATTAGGAATTCAAGGTTTATAATTATATAAAGTTATGCCCATTCAAATGTTGAGCTGAGGCTCAAACTCAAACTCACAAATACTGGCTTCTACTACCTACTTAATATTTTTAATAGAATTTTCAGCATAATATTTTACCAAACTGTGCAGTTTACACTTTTGATTGTGTTTAAGAATACCAGGTGGTTATCCCAATGAGTTTGCCTGGGTTCAGGAACAAGTGTCACTTCAAAACTTCATGCACTTGGACATGTTACCCAGCCGTCCTAAGCAGTAGCTTTTCTCCAATAAAATGGAGATAATAAAGTACCACCTCACTGGGCTATTTTAAGGCTTGAATGAAATAATTCAAATGTATCTGGTACTTAGCATAATGCTTAGCAGTATTAAGTGATCAATCAATGAAAGCTATTTACTTGTTACTGTTATTTTTACTATTAGCATTCCCTACCTACCTCAATCTAATATCGTACAATGCCCTTTCTCAAAATATGCTGAGAATAACCCCATATTCTTCCAAGCCTCCTGGCTTGGTACCTGCAGTTCTTTGTGATTGAATGTATTTACTCACCTTTGCAAGGACTAACGGGTTGTTCACATGCCAAATTGCTAATATTTTCAGGATCTCCTTCATGTACCACTTACCTGAGAATATGTATTGATTCCCCCAGGTGATCATAGGTACCCCTCCCCTCGGCTTTCATTTTACTCTGCTTATCATTAGCTCTATCAGCACCTTATCACATTGTATAACATTTTCTGGTTTCCTTTTCAGTCTCACTCCTAGAGAGCTAATATCTTTCAGAAGGGGCAATTTCGCCCCTCTGTATTCAGTCCCTGACATCATCATCATTCTCTTCAACCATGACCCAAAGGAGATCACGTTTATTGTATGTTTAGCATATAAGGGATGTGGATTGTTCTATGAATACTAAATATGCTACATGCATAGTAGAAACTTCTCATTGCTTCTTGTGGAAATTAAATGATTCCCATTGCGATCCTTTAAAACAGAGGTAGAGAAATGTTAAGAAACTTACCCAGAGATCATTTAGCTAACAGTGACAGAGCCATGCTCTCTATTGGGAGCTCAATTCTTTAATGCCACACGATACAAAAGGCACTCAAACGTTTAGTGAACAGCGCTCACATTATCCCTGATATAACTTTAACCCAAACACAGTATATTTTCAAGGGGATAATTAGGCAAATCATAAGCCATGCACTAGGCTAAGTGTTGTGAAGGATGGACGCGAACTGCTATATAAGTCATAGATCCTACCTTCAAGCCTCTTACAATTTGGTTGGGGGAAAAAAAGTCTAGCATATATGAAAAACATGAGATGATGTATGGACACAAAAGTGGGTGATACCGGGCCACGGTGGCTCAGCAGGCAAGAATGCTTGCCTGCCATGCCAGAGGACCCGGGTTCGAGTCCCGGTGCCTGCCCATGTAAAATTAAAAAAAAAAAAAAAGTGGGAGATACCGAAATTTAGCAATATTAAAATTTGGCAAGGGTCAGTGTATCAGGAGAAGAATATTATTATGAGGTAATTGTAAAGAGTCTTGATGTATTAGAATATTCTTCAAAATTCTTTCCTGATTCTTCTAGTTTGAGAAAGCAATGTCCTGGCCTCTTGGTGAACAAATATGCAGCAAGTGGTTGAATGTTATAAAATCATTACCTCATAAAACAGGATATCAGGAGACATTTTGTTCATGTTTGAGCTGTGAGCAGATATGAAGGAAGTGAACATAGTATCAGCATCTTTAAAATAGTATCCCTAATGTAGAAATATGCATTTCTAAATTACTTGTAGTTGAAATTTCAGCATTTGTATTTATTTTTATCTGTTTTGTAGTTTATATTACACATTACTTCAATATAATTTGGAGAAATTGCATGCCATGGCCATAAGCATTTAACTATATAATGAAGCCTTTGTACTGTAGTCAGGCAAGTTAGAGGTCTAGAAAAACCCAGATCCAGAAGAAATAAAGGCATTTCTTTTAAAATTACATATACCAGGAAATTAATTATATTGAGGGTGATATTATCCGTACGGCAATGTAAATAGCTACTGGTAACTCCTCAGAGATACAGCAGAAAAAAGTACTATTCCCACTTGTACAGAACTCTGGAGAAAGGTATAGACTGGAGAAGGATTCTACAAAATCCTGAAACAAAAAAAAAAAGAAAAATATCAGGTAGGAAACATCCATCTCGGACTAACTGGACCTCCCCATTTCCCTCACATGGTCTCCCAAATACCTCAGAAAGGGCAGAGATGGCAGCTGGGATCCTTTCTGCTGCCCACTGGAGACATAGACTGAAATTGCTCATGGCCATGAGACAGACCCCCATCTACATCCAGGTATAGAGACCCAAGCCTACGGAGACCCACCGCAGTACTTAAGCCACGGGGGAGCGAGGAACACAGAAGGAAAGCATAGAAGAATTTTATAAAATGAAGGACTAGGAAAAGGACTGCAAAACCTGTTCCATAAAAGCAACGAGCAGCCAGGCTAAGATTATCAAATCAAGGGTTTGGGGACACAGTGGGGGAGGACATTTCAAAGTCCAGGTCAGTGAGGGACAAAGAGTGTGAGAAAATGTGGACAGAGATTGTGCTTTCAGCCCTAGGCCCTGGGTGCCCCTCTCTCACTCATGAAGGAAATAGCAGTGAGAAGGCCGATCCTTGCCTGGGGAAAGGTGGTAGACTGGGGCAACTGGAGGAATCTTCCATTGCAAATAGAGTGGAAGACTCAACTCCACATTGACCAGATCTTGGCCAGAGAAGTGAGGGCATGGTTATCCCACAGCTGCAGCTCTGCCCAGTCAGATGTTTCAGGGGCTCCAGGAAGTAATTCAGCCCCACCCAGTCAGGGGCACCCAGGGCTCTGAGATAATTCAGCCATGCACAGTCACATTCATCTGGGATTTGGTAATTCAGCCCCACCTGGTCACACCCAACTGGACATGAAAGTAATATAGCCCCGTCTGTTCAGATGCTGCCTAGGTTCATAAGCAAAAAGCTTCTGAGGATGAATAAGTCACTGAACAGTGCCACCTTCTTGTTAAACTGGAAAAAGCAGGAAACTTATAGGGTTTACTAGAGCATCTCTAGCCCCTATCCTTGGTGGAACAGGGGCTGGTCTATATAGCCTGCACAGGTACCTGCCTCTGTTTGGGATGAGAAAAATGGACAACTGCTAATACGAACCCAAGTTTTGCTGGGTGGTGAAAAGCAGATCACTCTGGGCCAGCTGTTGGCAGGTGAAGTGGATATTCTGTTTTACAACCAGGGCCTGTTTACGTATGTTTATTGGAGTAGGTCTATTTGGATTCATTCTATTTGGAGTTTGTTGGGCTTCTTTGATTTGCATATTTATGTAAGAAGCATGAGAATAAATAAGTGAACTACAGAACAGGGAAATTGAATGTGAATGCACAAAGAGCAAATGGTAAAAAAGATGAAAAAATTTTAATTGGATCTCAGGGAAATGATGAACAACACAAAACATACAAATGTAAGAATCACTGGTGTCCCAGAAGGAGAAGAATAAAGGGTAAGGAAAAGCATTTGAAGAGATAATTGTGGAAAACTTCCCAACCTTTAAAAAAAAACCATAAATATGCAAATCAGAGAAGCCCAACGAACTCCAAATAGAATGAATCCAAATAGACCTACTCCAATTAACATACTAATTAGATTGGCAAATACTGAAAAGAAGGACAAAGACCTGAACACAGCAAGGGAAAATTGACTAATCAGATACAAGGGAAACCACATAAAACTACCTACTACAAAGGTCACCATGGAATTGAGAAGGTAGTGGTATGACATATTTAGGATTATGAAAGAGAAAATTGGTCAGCCAAAAATTCTTTATGCAGCAAAGTTGTCCTTCAAAAGTAAGGGAGAGTATGAAGTCTTCACAGACAAATTCTGAGAGAATTTAACAAGAGATCTGTCCTACAAGAAATAATAAAGGAAGTTCTACTAGCTGGGAAAACAAAAACAGGAGAGAAATGCATTAGTTAGGGCAAGTTAAAGAATATAAAGAGAGAGAGAGAGGGAAAAAATAGATCTGACAAATAAAAATCAAAGGATAAGATGGGTGGTTCAAATGCTGCCTTTACAGTAATAACTTTGAATATGAATGGGATGACTTTCTAATTAAAAGATACAGATTGATCTAAAGTCAATGATCTAACTGAACAGCTGAAGAAGTTAGAGAAAGAACAGCAAACTAACACTAAAACAAGTAAAAAAAAAAAGAAATAACAAAGATTAAAGAAGAAATATATGAACTGGAGAAAAAAATAATAGAATCAATAAAACCAAATGCTATTTCTTTGAGAAGATTAATAAAATCAACCAACCCTTCTCTAGATTGACAAATACAAAAAGAAGAGAAGATGCAAACAAACAAGAGAAAAGAGAAGGGGATCATTACTACGGATCCTGAGGGAAAAAAAATCATAAGAGTATACTATGAACAACTGTACCCTAACAAACTA
This sequence comes from Myrmecophaga tridactyla, assembly GCA_004026745.1. Taxonomy (NCBI): domain Eukaryota; kingdom Metazoa; phylum Chordata; class Mammalia; order Pilosa; family Myrmecophagidae; genus Myrmecophaga; species Myrmecophaga tridactyla. The sequence continues at coordinate 97,255 of PVIY010002882.1, forward strand.
GATAACTTAGAGGAAATTTTCTACAAACACTTGAATATCCCACACTGATTTGAGAAGAAAAGAACTCAACACACCAATTGCAAATAAAGAGATTCAATCAGTCACAAAAAAACCTTCCTACAAAGTAAAACCCTGGGCCAGATGGCTTCATAGGGGAATTTTACCAAATATTCCAAAAAGTAGTAACACCACCCCTGCTCAAATTCTTCCAAAAAATTGAAGAAAAAGAAACAATATCTAAATAATTTTATGAGGCAAGCATCACTCTAATACCAAAACCAGACTAAGATAACACAAAAAAGGAAAACTACAGGCCAAGATCCCTAAGGAATATAGATGCAAAAATTCTCAACTAAAATACTTGCCAATTGAACTCAAAGGCACATTAAAAGAATTTACCTTTACCTATTTTATTTTTCATGAATAAGTAACATCAGATGTGTTCACAGGTTCTCAATCTGAAGAAAGAATTCGTACTTTAAGGCAATGACAGACTCAAGCCATTCCTCCTACAACTGCTAAAAATGAAATCAATGGCAAAGAAAGTACTGAAATATGCAAATAGAGAAATACATATACTTTTGTCATTTCTTTTTCAAGGACTCATTCCATAACTGCATTTTCTGTTTTTTTATTGAATTTGTCAGTGTCACTCTTTTTATAGTGGTTGTTGAATGGAAAAATAATAAAGAAGATAAAAATAAAACTCTGAAAAAAGCACCAAAAATCATAACAAAAAAGAAGACTAAAAAAAAATAATGAACATGAGGAAGAGAACGTGGGAGACCAAAAGAAACATGGCTTTGTTGAAATAGATTAGAACTGAGAGTTTGAAGACCCAAATTCTACTATTGATTCTGCAACCAGCATATGTATGATCTTTAATTATTCACAAAATCAATCTTGACCTATTTCTTAAATTTTAAAATGAAAAGTTTGGATAAAATGCTGTTGAATAGCATTCCCAAGCCTCCAAATTAATTTAAAATTTATTCTAAGAATATAGTATTGAGGGAGAAACAAGGATATAGGACAATCAAACAAAGAAGAAAAAGAGGCAAATGAATAGCAATTTAGCAAAAAAATCAATTATATAAAATTATTAATAATGAATGACTGGACGAGGGAAAATTTTTTCTCAAGCTCTTTCTGCATTTCTTTTCTCATACTTAATGCTAACAAATTCAACATCACTTGTCTTTATTCACTATATTGTTTTTCTTTAGGAAAAGAACAGAGACCAGGATAAAATAAAGCCAGAAATACAAAATAAGCATAGGAGGCAGCTGTCAATTAAAGGACATTTGCTTTGTTTCCATCTTGAATTTTCCCACCTTAAATTATTAGCTCTGTAAATAAGCCATTTGAGTATATTCTGGGAGGAAATAAGAGAATTTGGAAAAACAAATTGATCCAAATTAGATTTCATCTGAATCATCAGTTCTCTTGCAATCAATATGATTCTTCATTTTCTGAAGTGACCTAAAGGTCCGTGACTTTGGTCTTATTGGTGTACCAATATTGTCATTCAGAATTAAGCTGCTCAAGTAACTTTCGTCTCCATTTTGAAAGTTCTTTAAAAATACTTCAAATAATTTAAATTCATGATTTATATACACTTAATTGACATGTAGCATGACAGTGCCTTTATCTTCATTCAGGAAGTGCTGAAATGATGGCTTCATCACTCATAAAGATAAAAGTCATGTAATAGCAAACACTTATATGCCTGGCATTTCCTAAGCACTTGGTCTATATTAAGTCATTTACACTCAGAACTATGTAAAACACATAGTGTTTTCATTCTGATATTATGGATAAGGAAACTGGGGATACAGAGGTATTCATACTTTCTTAATGTCAAGGAAGTATAAACAGAGGAGCCAGGATTCAAAATTTAACTTCAGGTAAACCTTTTTCTTAAAAATCTCTGTTATAATGTATAACAGGAATATATAGGAAGGAAAGCAAGAATTCTAAAGGGTGATTTTTAATGTGCCAGGAATTATGGACTCTAAAAAAAGAAGAGTGAGTGATTACCATGATTGAACCTGAGTCTGGCCAAACCCAATATGCAGATGATTAGGTAACATGAATTTGAGGAGAAAATAAAAGGGCAATGCTATTGCAAGCTATTATATTAACCACTTCTATTGAAGAACCCCAAAGCTATTATGACTGAATCACCTAAAAGGACTTGACAAACACCAAGGGGTTACATACAGGAAGACTGGGGAGCAGATTAGTTAAGTCACAGATGCAGGTCTGAAGATATGTCTGACTGAAAACTATTTTGGTGACTTATAAACAAATCAGCCCAGACAAAAGACAAGACCACAGCCATCAGAAGAGGAAAGAACAGCGTTTGAGTTCTTACTATTTTACCAATATTTTTATGACTTAAGTAAATGGTTTTATTTCTGTGAACCTTAGTTCTACCACATAAAAAAATGGTTTATAATAGTTACTTCACAACACAGCTTCAATGATTGTTTATGCACTCTGTTAAAAACCATAGGGCAGAATATACATTAAGCACTAAATAAATAGCAAATATTGTTTAGCTATTGGAGAAAGAAAGCCATTGCTCTGGTAAAAATTGAGATTAAATCGTACAAGACTGGTTTCAGGTAAACTATTTAAAATGTTTCCTAGAGACTTGAGAGTTCTAGTATTTCATGTTAAGCTTAGAACATTACTAAGCTCTAAACCAACTGAAATCTACTAGACAAATATTTATTCAGGGGGAGGTTTGCAGGAAAACCTTATCTATTCTTTTGGAGAAAAAACATACCAATTCAGTTAAAATAATAATAACAAATACTGACATAATATTTCCTGTGTGCTAGGCATTGTTTTAAGTGCTATATAGGTATTGGCTTGTTTAATTCTTATGATGACCTTCGAATGTAGAAACGATTATCATCTTATTACTATCCCTATTTTATGAATTTAAAAAATCAAAACAAAACAAACAAACAAAAAAGCAATGGAGGCACAGAAAGACAGAGTAACTTAGCCAGAGTCTTTATTTTGGTAGGGGACAGTCCTAGCACAGCTTGATACCATTCTCTGGGACCCACAAATATATCCTGTACTCAGGACCAAGTGTGTCAGCCTGGAGGATAAAAAACAATCCCCTGGTATATAATGGGATTGCTAATATATTCCTCCCCCTATTGTTCTCAGCACATGTAAATATTGGAGACTGGAGACAACCAGGCATGTTCTGTGGGCAGGTTTTAAGGCATCCAGCTCTCAACCCAGCTGTATATCTCTCCCTGGCAGGAAGAGAGAGGGTTTCCTCCACTATGCCACACAAACACAAGAGAGAAGTGATGTGTGTACAACATCTCCCTACACTGGGTCATGGACTGAGACCCCATGGCTATGGGGAACTGATGCCCACTAGTGAAGCTGGTCTTGCTATGTCTCTTCTTTATGTGGGCAAAATGTCTCTCCACCAGATCCGGTGAGAGTTATGTGTTTGCTGGTGAGACCAACACCTGTACTGGAGTGGGTGACATCTCTTCAGGTGTCTCTCCTTCTTACCGACTCTCATGAGCATCAGGGAGTGACTCCTAAGCCATCAGCCCCAGATTCAGTATCCCTCCCTACCGTGCTGAACTGCCTCTGGAGTTAAAGGATAGCCAAACCAGTTATCTGTAGATATGCTGATCTAACCTGCAGATATTTTTGATGACTTATGGCCAACCATGAATCCAGAGGAAGTTGGATAAAAGAAGGCATCCATACCTATAAACTATTGGCCCCTATTTTGCAGCCAATCTGACCCTAAAGGTCAACAGCATCCTGGCACAGATATAGAAGACTTTGATACTTTTAATCTGAGCATTATCCATAGTTTTTCTCTAGATATGGAACACCTTCTCAGATGGAAAGATAATTTTGGTGGGAACTTAAAATTGCTGAGAAAAATAACTTCATATAGTAATAAGTGAGAATGAGAAGAGCAAACAGAATTGCATTATTGGAACGAGGGTTACTCTGAACTCATCCTACCAGACTCACTATTAACACATGCAGACGGAAAGGCAGGACAAATAGAAATGGTAAAAACAAAACATCTTTTTGAGACACATATAAGCTTTCTCCCTTCTATGTTTACTGATCAAATATGTAAAGAAGAATTTGTTCAAGTCATGTTGGAAGGAACTCCTCTGTAAGTAGTCTTTCCTGGTCCTATAGTACCAGGCCCTGTCACCTCCTTTATACCTGCAGAGCCCAACTGCTAAACTCTGTTGTAACCAGCAAAGATTAATTTTTGCAAGAAAAAGTATGGGAAAAAAAAGTAGATACACAGAAACAACTAACGAAACCTTCTTCTCTTTGAAAAGGGCTGAAGCAAATCCCCAGACTCCATTTAGACTAAGTTTGAGTGTTTTATTCAGAAACTTAGCTTTCATATTCCACAAAGGCTGCCTTTTGTTTTCAGATCTTCAGGGAAGCCTTGTAATTCCCACTGTCAAGGGCACAACATAATCTGTGATCTGCAAGCAGCTCAGCTCATCAGCATTAATTATTGCTCGCAAGGCTTGTAAACAAACAGAATCAGAAGTCTTACACAGAGGCCCCTGTGAGAGTGCCTCCTATTTCTCTGCCTGCTCATTCCCAGTCTTTTTGCCTCTCATCTCTTCTGTTAACTATTGGCTTTCCATGCTTTTGAACCTTTCTATTTTCTCTTCTAATTTTTCACTTTCTTCTTGGGTGAGTATAACCGCCTTCCTGGCTTTAGTTAAAACCTCTGTGATGATGATTTCTAATTATCTATTTTGGGGGCACCCTTTTACAGTTCTTTCACAACTGCATTTCTGCATTTCTGAGTGCCTACTGAATGCAACTCAGACTTTCAGTTCTGAAACTGGCTTAGGCTATTCCCCTACTGTTTCTCCTACAGTGCTCCTACCCAGAGTCAATATCTCCACATTCTGCATAACCAAGCTGACTAAAAGGGAATCCTCAGATTCATCCTTGACTCATCGCCCTTGCTTACCCTCACATGGTCCCACCACCTCCAGTTAGTCATTGAAGCACCTCAGCACAGCTGCAGAACTGTCTCCAGCACTCTTCCCACCTGATAATCACTCGCAGAAACCAGTTTCTCATCATTTCTCAACTGGATGATGCCCATCACCTGACAAGCTGAGCAGAGACTCTCCTCACACTTACCACCCTCCCATACAACAGCACCTTACAAAATATCCACTCCTTCCCTCTTCTGTCCTCAAGGTTCTTAGTGCTGAATGTGTTTCCTTTTCTCAGGAGAAAATACATTTCACAAAGTAAAATTTGATGAAGTAGATGAGTCTTATTTTTTAAAAATCTTTAGAGGTTTTGCTCTTAAACATGTGTTTGTTTCATGCCATACTCAATTAAATAACATATTTTAGCCTGACATTTGAGACAGTGGCCATAACCTATAGCCTAGACATTCTTCCTGCCATTTTCCCAACAAAATTACAATTTGGACACTCATTAAAATTTGTTCATAGGTCACTACTGGTGCCTTTACCAGTTCCTAGAAAATAAATGCTTGGTGAATGGATGGATGGATGAACAAATGAGTTGTTCAATGCAGCCTATTCCACAAAGCCCTTACAAGTTCTCTGTTGACCTTTGCACATACGCTTCTATGTACTCGGAATTCTCCTTCTGCCTGATGGGCCTGGATAATGATGCCCTTTCTTCAGAATTTAGCTGGCATTTGACCCTTTCATTCACTTATCATCAATTAACTCAACAAATGTTTATTGAGGCTGTTGCACAGGATACCAGAGCCTCAGTCTGGTGTAGAAAATACAGAAATGATTATAAAGCAATTGCATTTTCCCTGCAGCCCTTCTTACATTATTCATACAAATTCAGTTGGCCCCATCTGTCTATCACCACAGAATTGAGGATGTGAATTTTTATGTCACTCTGAACTGTCGTATTAATTTATGAAAATCTTTCTACAATGAGACTCTGAAGTCCCTCAGGACTCCATTCCACTACTTTACTCTCTACCGTTCTTATAGCTTTCTGAAATTAGCATGCTTTCTAGTAAATAGTAAGCCCCCTCCACAAAATGGTAGTTACTGAGGTAATTATAATGGGGTACAGTATAGCAGAATGAGTCTGTGCTATCTGGTCTGACTGCCAAGTTGAAATCTAGACTATCCACTTATGTGGTGAAGAACTGGAGCACGTTGATGGATCTCCATTGCCTCAGTTGGCAGGTGGTAGAACAACTGCTTGCTCAAATAGGTTTCAGTATCAAAGATTAAATGAGATGGACTACACAACTGGGGCACAGTGGAAATTTGGAAGCTGTTTTCTTGATTTATAAGTAAAACATACAATAGTTATAGTGGAAGCTCAATAGAAGGGATAACAAATGCAGACAAAAAAGCATGAATTACTAAGTAAGTCAGTTCTTCTTAGATTAGAAACTCAGAAGGCAGCACCACAAAAAAGGTATACAGAATAGATAAACCAGTCCTTGAGCCAAACTGGAAGAGGGAAGTAATAGTTCCTCACTTAAAACTAACAAGGAGGTGATGTTAAACTATACTCTATATCATTTTGTTAACTATAACTTTTCATATAGTAATTACTAACTAGATTTTTAAATATTTTCAGAATATGTCTAATCATTTTAAAGAAATTGTTGTTTTCAGCATGATGTGAAGAACATTGAAAGATATAGACACTTGGCCTATGGGGAACACAAAATTACAAAATAAAACTTCTGAGGCTTTGAGAACGCAAACCCAGGTCATCAACCCCCTACCTCTATCCTTCTCCCAAGGGTCTACCTCAGCTTTGCTCATTTCTGTTTTACATTTACTCTTTCACGTGGCTCTTGATTCCTTTTGAATTCCTTTTGTGAATATTTAATGATGACTGGTAAAGTATAGAGGTGCGGGATGCCTGCACCAGGACTGCGGCCAAGGCTTTGATGAAGCTGAGATTGCAGATGACTTCACAATGGCCCTTCTGGGGGCTATAAAGATCATACAGATGAAAGAACACTGCTTTCCTTTCCTTTCCAGGCCTGTGTTTTGTGTTTGCTTTAAAGCAATATGAACTCCTCTTGCTTATGAACTTCAGGAAAAGCACTGACTGACATCAAACTCTTCACTATTCCAGAAAACGCATATTTTTAACTATAGGATATGTTTACATGTGAGGAAAGAGGTTAGTCTCAATTGATTACCTGCAATTCTCAGATTTTTATTTGCCAGGTCTTTTGTTTTCCTCCTTTTAAAGGATTTCATCATCATGATCTGAAGAACTTAGGAACGATGAGAAAATTTCCAAAAGCAAGTTGTTTCTAAAAGCAAAAAACAATTGCATAAGTTATTCTACATAATTTTAACAAAAAACTACCGTGAGAACCAAGAAGAAGCAATATTTTAAGAAAGCTTTCCAAAAGAAATGAAAAGAAAAGAACTGAAAATCGTTATTAGCTACAAGATACCATGTTGGATATTTTATAAATGTGTCCTTATTTAACTATTCCACAAAATACCATGGGGAAATTCAAAGGACGAGGGCTTAGTAAGCTTAAATAATTTGTCCCTGATGAAATATGCTAAGATGCAGATAAGGGATTTGAATCCATGACAATCTGAATTCAAAATATATACATTTTCCAAAATATTTTGCTACCCATATTGAGTACTATTCAATTCTGGGACCGCCTTAAATTTATTACACATAAAAAAGTTTTATATTTAAAGAGAGGGTTAAAGTAAGTGAAGATTCCTTTTCTCTAACAAGAATAGAATCATGCACAACCGAGTCAATTAAAATTTTTCCTTGGTTCATGATTTTGTAAATAAACATGGCATTGCTTTAGGCAGTGTGTCAGTCTGACTTGCTTTCATAGCAGAAACAAAATGAAGTCATGGAGGAACTTTTCAGGCTAGGTCATAACAATATAATTTACAGCATAATTTACGGCAAATAAGCTTTTTCATATCATATTGATTTTTCATGCTGAAGGGTTTCCAAAGCCACAATAGGAGCTAATTCTGTGCTAAGGAACAGCAATATCAAATTAAATGTTAAGGCATGTGCCAATTCGAATATTGAGCTTATATTACAAAATAAATATTTGACTTCTTAAAAGCATTGGATTTACCAATGACTAGAGTCGCATATGATGAAATAATTGAAAATCAAAGATGAAAACCAAAAGCAATTGCTTACTAAGGCCGAGAATAAGAATTCTCGTTGACTATTGAATCTGAAGGCTGTTAGTATCAGAAAAAGTAATTACTTGAAATTATTCAAAAAAATATTGATTATACAAAATGAGGTAAGGAAAAATGTAAGCCAAGATTTAGGAAATATTTACAAATCATGTGCCCTTTAGACAGTGGTAAACTTTCTCCGGATAACGTTTCCAATGCTAAGTGTCTCATAAGAATCCTTGTTCAATGCTTTGAATGCTAATTGAGAAGCCCTAAATCTCTAACTCCTGTTAGGTTTAGAGAAAAGAAACTTCCTGGAACCCATTCCCATCCTCTTCAAACCTGACTGTTAATTTTTAACTCAAATAGTAGAGTCGAATACAAATACTAATCTACTTTTAATTTACTGTGTTCTTTGTTTGTTCCTTAAACCTATTCAACTTTAGGTTTGTAAGTTTGAATTAAGAATCAAGTAATTAATCCTAGAAATATTTTAAGCATTTATAAAAGTAATTTCTTGTGAAATGATTCCAAGCTTGCAAAATATTGCAATAGCAGTACACAGAACTCTTGTATACCTTCATTCAGATACTTCAGTGACTAATATTTTATCATATTTGCACTTTCATGAAAAATAATGTAGATTCTCCCAGAAAAGGGATGCTATATATAACTTCTACACAAGCTCCAGATCAGGAACTCAACACAATAATGCAATCTGCAACCCCCTTCAAATGTGGCCAAATGGCACAATGATCCAAACAATGTCTCCTTCTCCATTCTGTTCTTAAACTCGGTCAATATTCTGTTCCCCTTTCAACTCAATTTTGGTATCATTTGATGATTCTCGCCTACTTCAACTACAACTATGATTGGCAAATCGCAATCTTTTCATTTTCGTCACTGTTTCTTTAATTGATAGTCAGCATTCTACCATGAGAAAGGGCTTAATAATACCCATTAATATCAGTATGGACCCATGTGATTTTTTTTTTTTTTTTTGGTGCATAGTCTGGTAATCGAACCCAGGTCTCCCCTATAGAAGGCAGGCATTCTAACCACTGAACTACCTGTGCACCTGGACCCATGTGATTTTATTTTATTCAGTGGCACATAATCTGTTACCATTACTTATTCTGATGCCTAAATTTTTCCAGACTTGTCCAATGAGATTCCCTCTGAGCTGAATCCTGTGTACTTTTGACATGTTCTCATTATTTTTCAATATCTTATTGAGATATAACTCACATATTATAAAATACACCCAGTTGAAGTGTACAATTCAGTGGTTTTAGCATATTCACAGAGTTGTACAGCTATTAACAAAATCTAAGTTTAGAACATTTTCATCACCCAAAAAACAGTACCCTCTAAACATTAGCAGTCTATATATCATTCCCACATGCATAAGCACCCACATTCTGTCTCTATAGTTTTCCTATTCTGGATGTTTCATACAAATAGAAATAAGCAATCAATGACCTTTTATTATTGATTTCTTTACTTGGCATAGTGATTTCAATTTTTATCCATGAATCAGTAATTATTTCCTGCTTATTGCTAAAAGTATTTTGTGATATTTCATTATCCATTAATCAGGTGATGGTTCAACCAGAGAAGCATCATTAGGAGCTTTATTACAATCACTGGCTTGCACTGTGGTGAGGCTGGCTAGAAAGTCCAAAATCTGAAGTGCAGGTTTCAGGAAATGCAGTCTGGAACTTTCTGGCATGGAGTGAAGTTTTTGTCCATAAGCAAGATTTCTTCTTCAGCAAGGGGGCCTTAAGACCTTTCAACTGATTGAATTAGGCCTACCCAGATTGTCTGGGGTAATCTTTCTAATTTAAGTCAACTAATTGTGGATTTTAATCACATCTGTAAAATAACTTCAAAGTTTTACTTATATTAGGGTTTAAGTGAATGGGTATTTTCACCTAGTCAAGTTGACATATCAATAAACCATCATGATGGGCATTTGGGTTTTCTGCTTTTTAGCTTTTATAAATAATATTGCCATGAACCTTCCTGTTCAAGGTTATGTGTGGATCTATGTTTTCATTATATGTGTACCATTATATTTCATTATTTGTATGTCATTATATTTCATTATATGTATGTCAATATATATATGTCAACATATATTATCATTTCTCTTTATATAGACATCATAGTGAATGTGAAGTAGTATCTCATTTTGGTTTTTATTTGCATTTCCCTAATAAGCAATAGTGTTGAGCAACTTTTCATGTGCTCGTTTGTGTATCTTCTTCGGAGAAACATTGATTCAAACACTTTGCCAATTTTTTAATTGAGTTGTCTTTTAAAATTATGGAGTTTTTACATTAGAGATCTAGATATTTATCAGTTTTAGGATTTGAAAATATTTCTTCCCATTCTGTGAGTTATCTTTTCCCTGTCTTGATGGTAACATTTGCAGCACAAATGTTTTTAATTTTTTCCATTGTTTTATTAGACTCATGCTTTTCTGTCCTATCTAAGAAAACATTGACTCTTTGAAGGCCACAAAAATTTACTTCAGTGTTTTCTTATAAGAGTGTTGTTAAATACCAGTGATCCATTTTGAGCTAAATTTTGGGTGTGATGGTGGGAAGGAGTTCACCTTCATTCTTTTACATGTGGATATCCAGTTGTCTAATCATTGCTCGTTGAAAGACTATTCTGGGTCCATTGCATTTCATATGAGTTTTAGGATCAGCCTGTCAATTTCTGTGAAAGAAAAGCAAGATGGGAATTTAAAAGGACCCTTTTGAAACTGTAGAGCAATTTGAGGAGTATTACCATTCTAATGGTAATTAACCTTCATGTCCTGGAACATGGGTTATATTTTGATTTATTTAGTTCTTCTTTAATTTCCTACAGCAAAGTTTTCTAGTTTTCATTGTACATCTTGCACTACTTTTGTTCAATTTATTCCTAAATATTTTATTCTCTTTGGTGCTAACATAAATGGATGTTTTTCCTTAACTTCATTTTCATAGAGTTCATTACTGTGTATAGAAATACAATTGACTTTGCATGTTGATCTTGTATCCTGCAACCTTGCTGAACCTATTACTTCTAATAGTGTGGGGGGGTGTTGGGGGGGGTTGTAGCTCCTTTTGAATTTTCTATATACAAGGTCATGTCATATACAAATAGAGATCATTTTAATTCTCCCTTTCCAATCTGGATGCCTTTCATCACATTTTCTTGCCTAATTAACTTTTCATTCTTTTTTTGTAGCTAAATTACCTGGCTCATTTATTCAGTAAACATTTATTATGTATATTGGAGTTTATTCACATCCTTTCTCTTTCCTTACAACTGGGAGAAAAACATAAAAAACAGACAGATGGAAATAAAAATGGTAGTTTCATTACCTGATAAATTTGGCCTAGTAGGTACAAATTAAAACCTGGCCTTTCTGATACTTTCATTGGTTTTTACTTGGTCAGACCAGAACTGTTGTCTGCCCCATGTCCACATGCCATTGAGATGAAGCCTGACTTATAAGCTTAATACATAAAGGAGTAAAGGAGGAAAGGAATTCACGTACTTAGGAAAGAGGTTGGTCCAAAAGAGGAAGTTTACAGGGAGCTGAATTATATATATATTTGTTCTTATATATATTATATATATATATATATATATATATTTGTTCTTTCTTCTAATCTCAGCCAATGATTAAGATCTGTATGTGTGTGCATGTGTATAGCATGGTGGGGTGGGGTGGTAATCAATTATGATCATTATAGATAAATGTCCCTAATCTCCAAGAGCACACACTCTGGTGATGCTTCATTCCAGAACATCATCTTCTCTAACAACTGTATGTTTCCCTGCAATTTGGTGACCTAATTTCCCTACAGTGGTTGGCATCTTGGGTACTCTTCCTATTAGAATACAAGAGATAAAGGTAATTGGTGAAAATTGTGTTTTAATATGAAAGATGCTTTCAAACGGCTGTTTGAGGCATAGAATTGAGTCTGTCTTCCTGAATAAATTAAAATATAGTCTCCGTCAAATTAATCTTTCCCTAGTTGTCCCTTCTAAGATGTTGCATTGTGCAGCATCTAATGGGAACAGTAATATCTTGAATTTGTTCCTTGAACTCTTGGCCCTTTTCCTTCTTCTTTCAAAGTAAGACCACATGCTTGTCATACTGTCCAGAGCATTCTCTTGTTGATCTCCTCGGTTTCTCATTGGAAGTTAAAAGTGTTACCATCTGATTTATGGCACCATGATTGAGGTTATGAGTCAATCAGCCAACTCCCTGGTAGGATTTGATAGGTGTCTAGTATTCTATCTACATCCAAATTAGATCACAAGCTCTTCAAGGCAAGCACCTTGCCAACATTGTTTTATGTTTTGTTAAATTCCATGAAAACTTACCATACTCTATAAATATTCTCCCAGAATATTTATGACAAGTCTAACATGGCAAAGCAATTTTTCCAGGGTCACTGTACTCTGGTGGATTTAAAGCTACATAAATTACAGTAGCTATCTACTTTGTTATATTTTATCTAGAGAAAAATAAACTCCAAAGCAACTTTCACATTCTACTCAATTTTTCTAATTTGTTTTAAAAAATCACAGAACTGTCCTATGACATTTCAAAGTCTGTGGACATTAAGGAAAAAAATAGAGTAAAATTACTCTATTAAATTAGAATTAGATTGAGGCATATATCTGAGTTCAAATTTCACTTCTACCACTTGCTAGTTAGTTGAATTTGTACTTTTCTAACCTTAGTAACTTCATTTGTAAAATAAGTATAAAAATAATAGTACCTATCTCCTAGGTTATTGGGATGATTAAATAAGATTTAACACTTGATTTGGGCTCAGTAATTGTTAGGTGGTAAAAATTGTGTTAGTATGAATTGCAATAGTTGTTGTGATAACATCAGCAGCTGTAGAAGTAAAATCCACCCAGAGGGATCTGATGAACTGTCTGGAGAAACTATAGAAAATATTGTATATAATGGGGACAGGAGAAGTTAAGGATCTTTGAGAATGCCAAAGCCCAATTAATCTAAGAAAATGAACTCTGGAAGCTAAACTGGAATAAGATTATAATTACACTGAAGCCTAAACAATTGTGTGCTTCCAGTTTAAAGAAAGATCATTCAGAAGAATGAGTACAGTTTCTAAGAAACCTAGACAAATGAAATTTCTCAAGTGATTGTGTATTACTGTGCTTCTGGCATTGATTAGAGGAGAGCACCCTGACCCATTGGCAGAGGTGCTTTTGTCTACTTAGGTATTTTCATATCCCTACCCAGGAGGCAGTTACATCAGGCTGTTAACCTAAGCAACTTCTTGGATCATTCAGCTATATTCCTTCTTCAATGCCATGATCCTCAAGTACACCCCTGAAGAAATTTGGCTGTTAATGACCATTTCTTTTTTTCAGTATATTTGAATCTATGATTTCCTGTGTGGTCAGACTTTGACCTCAATAGATAGTAACTCTCTAAACTATTTCATGGTAATGAAATCTAAAAACGCAATGACAGGGCGGTGCAACAGGGGCTCAATGGCAGAATGCTTGCTTGCCATGCCGGAAGCCTGGGTTTAATTCCCAGAGCCTGCCCATGCCAAAAAAAAAAAAAAAATGACAGAAAATCCTTCTCCATCTGAGTCTCCTCTAACAGAGAGCTGTGGACCATAGAACCAGGTCTTTGCTTGTATAATTGTAATCCATTTCATACACTAATGCAAAAATACATCTCACTGGTATATTATATTCTTGACACAGGGGGAAACAAAGCAAAAAAGGGGGCAGAGAGAAATCAGAGGACAAAATTGAATAGGTGGGCAGAAGTAGGAAATAATTAAACTATAAAAATGAGGCTGTGTTGATGCTTGTATTTTTCCTTTTATTCCAGATATTAATTGCAAAAGAAATAAGATTCCCAGTGCTTGCCCATGCAAAAAAAAAAAGTGAAAAGAAATGAGAAGAGAAATAACCTAGGGGTTAAAATTAATAGGCTAAATAAAGGCTTCTGCCTAGACTTTCATTTTAGCTTTCTTCAGTGAAATAATATGCTCTGCTTTATGTTTGGATCCAACTATCTCTTTGCAAGTATTTGAAATAAAGGGTGCTTCTGTCATATTTAAATTCAAAGTATTCAGTGCTTTCTGTCCAACACGGAGCATTCATTATGCATAAATACCATGTGTCACACTCTACCTTGGTGGGCTATTTAAAACAAGGCTATCCATTATTCTACATAGTGGTCACTTCATATTCATAGGATTATGATTTTACTTATGAACAACATGAAAAACCTCAATTTCCTATTAAAAAAATATGCCATAGATTACCTGAAAGTTTAATATCCTATAATATTCAAGGTATAAATTTGTGGTCATGACCTGCCCCAGAGCTAACGGTGATGTTTCTGGAAGATTAAATAAAAATGTTTTCAGTTAAACATCTCAGGGAATGCATTCCTTTTTTGTTCAGTTAACACCTAACAAAGGATCTTAATCTGATTTTTGAAAAGCAGTTTGCATGAATTTTAATGTTAATATTCACTAATCATTTTTTTTTTGTCTTTTCTGAGAAGTGCAGCAGCAAGCACTGAATTTTCAAAGAGCATATTTTCACAAAAGTGTTGTTTCCTCCAAAAATTTCTCATAATACACCATAGCAACCAGTCCTCTTTGATTTGAAGCAAGAATGAATCAACATTAATTTAGGTGGAATGGGTTAGAGTACATGAGGGTGGAGGAGACATATGATTTTATTTCATACTCTTTTTGTTCACAAGATGCTTATATGACATGGATTAGAAATCAAACACATAGCTTTCTTCTCCCCTGGGTGTGTTACTGCCCAGAACTCTCTCTTCCAAGGGGTTGTTCATTGACACTGATAGTGATTATAGATATTGAGGAAGCCATAAAAGAGAAATAAACCTTTGAAATTTTGTTTTGTTGTATAAATGTGATGTTACACATTTATGTTTATTGCTTTCATTTCTGTATAATTTCCATGCAATACAGTAATTAGGCATATAATTATACATGTGCCATTTCAGTTTATATAAATTTCATTTGATTATACTACCAGAAATCTGTTCATGTGGTCATATAGACACCATTTTTTATAGGTTGTGATACTTGTGGCAAGGCCATCTGCTCTTAAATTTTAAAAGTTGGAGTCAAAAATAGTTATGTTACAGTTAAGAAAATATATTCTATAAAAGGAAAGAAAAGAGAGAAATAAAGGGAAAAAAGAAATAGAAAACACTGAAATTATTAGAAGGCAAATGAGGAGCATCAGTAATTCTAATGTAGAAAGTATATTCTGGTTATGCAGGAAACATATTACCTATTATTCTTAATATTATTCTTAATATTGATTTCAACAACTATCATCCAAGTTAATCTTTTTAGTAATTATACAATGTCTATGAGTATTTATGGGCATTGAATCATGCCCCCCCACAAAAGATATGCTCAAATCCTATCCCCTGGCCATGCTAATGTGAACCCATTTGTAAATAGAACCTTCAAAATGGCTATTAGTTAAGGTGTGGTCAAACTGAATGAGGGTGGGCTCATATTCAATATTGCTGAAGTCCTTATAAGCAAAGAAAATTGGGCACAGAAGTTAAACCAGAGAAGACACAAAGAGACAGATGGCCCTGTGAAAAAGGCAGAAATTGAGCAACTGCCAAAATGCTACAGGCTTTGGAGAAAACACGGCCTGCAGGTAACTTGATGTTGGACTTCTAGCCTTGAAACCTGTGAAACAAATTCCTGTTGTTTAAGCCAACCAGTTTGTGGCATTTGCCATAACAAGCCATACCGAACTAAAACAATTATCATTGAAGACTGGTGGTTTCAACAAAATAAAGCTTGACTCTTCTATCTTTTTTGCAATTGTGATATTTCATAGGAAAACTGTACTGATTGCATAAATGACAACTGAATCCATTTCACTTAATAAAATTTCTAGCATGTACCTATGGTAAGACATGGGCTCTGTTAACCATGAAATTATATGATACAGGGAAGAATTTATTCATCCATTTCATTTTATTTATTATTCATTGATTAAAACCATAATTGGAAATGTACCTAATCAGTGCCAAGTACTGTTCTGGTTGCTGGGGATACAACAAGGAATCAGACAAAGAAGATCCCTGCTCTTAAGGACTTTGTATTATAGTAGAAGATTAAAAATTGATAAATACCCTATGGGACATGCAAAGAAAGTGTTTCGAGAAGAAAAGGAGATATCTTCAACATGGTGGTTTAAGATACCCCCTGGTTCATTGGATAACCTTCTGACTGCAAACCACTTTTGAAAACCTCTGGCCTAAGTTATGGCCATGGTAATAAGTGGCTGGGGTAGATTGGAAGACATAATCATTGGAAACTTAGAGTCACAGAAGAGAGAATCCAAGTTATAGAACGATCATCTATGTGGACATTAAACCCAACAAGACTTGTGATGGAATTTTTCAGGGAGAGAGTGCTAAATCTTCTGGAAACTTGATTATTTATGTCAAGATTAACCCCTGTGTTTTCTATCCATACCTTTGACTTTTCAGTATATGTCAGTGAATATATTCCTTCAGTTCACATATGGAATTTGACATCATTTAGGGCTTTTTCCTTGAATAGATCTCACTGTGCATGCTCATGAGCCCATCTTAAACACTCCCAGACTCCAACTACTATTTTTATAATGATTTGGTATAAATCTATTCCTGTGGTAAACCTGTGAGCTGTAGTTTCACATGTCTAGTCTTACTCTATCTTTTAATTTCCACATATCCAAACTTGGACAACTCTAGTAAAAATAATTGTTTCTCCAAGAAGTCTCATACTGAATATTAACTCTCATTTTCTCATATTTTTCTTTTAACTAGTCAGAAAGTTTTCTTGAGTTCACCTCCTTAATATCATCTAAATGTGTTCTCCTTCCTCTTTCAGATGACACAGCCTCACATTCCCATCACATACCTGGATTATCTGTGGTCACTACATCTGGCATTTCTTCCTCTTTAATAAATCATTGACAGTGCTGTTGTTCTGATCTTATCCACCCAATTATATTATTCTAAACTTAAAATATCTCAATAGGTCTTCACTGCCAATAGGATAAAGTAAGAAATATCTAATATGGTATATGAAATGCCTTGTGAACTAAACTCTGTAAATGGTAATACACAAAAGCATCCTGATGGTTTTGAGGCTGGGAAAAAGTCCAAATCAAGGAATCATCAGGATGCTTTCTTTCCAAAGAATGGTGTTCTGGGGCTGGCTATCAGTTATCTTTGGTCCTGGGCACGTTTGTCACATGGTAATACACATGGGGGCCACTCTTGGCCTCTCCCTTCTCTTCTAGTTCTATTGACCTTCACCTTCTTACTTCCCATGGCTTTCTCCTTGAATGAATTTCATTCTGCTTATAAAGGACTCTGGTATTAGGATTAAGACCTATCCTGATTGGGTTGGGCCACACCTTAACTGAAATAACCTTTATCAAAAAGCTCCTACTTACAATGGGTCCACACCAATAGGAACGGCTTATGTTTAAGAACATGTTTTCCTGGGATACATATTTCAAAAAAACCACACGGGTAAAAATTGTAGGCACACAAAACTAACCTCAACATGGATGAAGCTTGAAGAAAGCATTTTGATTTAAGTAAGCAAAATACAAAAAGACAAAGGTTGATGACCTCTTTGATATGAAATAATTATGATATTCAAATCTATAGAGTCAGAAATTAGAATACAGGGAGTTACCAGAGGGTATTGGTAGGGATTGGGGAGTTAAGGCTTAATTGGTATTGAGTTTCTGTTTAAGGTGATGGAAAAGTTTAAGAAATTGATGGTGGTGATGGTAGCACAATGTTGTGAATGTAATTAACTATACTGAATTGTATATTTTAAAGTGGTTAAAAGGAGAAATTTTAGGTTTTATGTATGTCACCAGAATAAAATTTTTTAAAACTCAGAACTGTATGGCACAAACAGTGAACCTTAGTGTAAACCATAGACAATAGTTAATAGTATGATTATAATAATATTATTTTACCAAATGTAAAAAAGCTATCACATTACTGCTAAATGTAAATCCTAGAGGAAATTGTTCATATTCCAAGGTGGTGGTATATGGGAACCTGTTACTTTCTGTAGGATTTTTCTGTAAACCTACAACTGTTTTAATAAAAGATGAAAAAGACATCTTCAAAGTTCAGTTACTATACATTGTAAAACTTTCTTTACCACTAACAATAGTCTACTATCAGACTTCCTGTCAGCTCTCCTATAAGCCATATTTCAGGAATCCAGGTTCCTCTCATTACATCACTCTGTCCTCTTCATCATGTGATTCCTAAGGTTTGAAAGGAGATCATCTTCTTTTCAGTCAGGAAAGAGGAGGGAGGACGGACATGGGCGGGCTTTGTGGGCCAGATGTGAAAGTGACTCACATTGCTCTCACTCATTGCTCACTGGCTTGCACTGAATCACATGACCATTCCTAACAGCAGGGGTGTCTGGGAGGAGTGGATTAGCTATGCGCCAATACAGACAAGGAAATCATTTGAGTCATCCCAACAGTTCTGGCACAAACATATCTATGACTCATCATTCCACTTTGAGCTATACATTTCAGAAAAAGTACAAGATGTGCAAGAACACATATAAAACCTGTCCAATGGTCTGTCAACTATGATGGCAAAAGCAAGAGATAACCTTGGGTACTCATCAATGGGAATGGATGATTAAAATGGAGCATATACATACAGTGAAATTCTGTGCAATTATCATATGCAAATTCAGCTAGTTTTACACATAACAGCATGTATAGGTGTTAAAAAGTAATTTTGGATGAAAAAGCAGTCATTACACAAGATTTCTAGTACAATATCATTTATTTAAAGTTTAAAATCATATAGAACAACACTATATATTTATTTCAAATATATGAGTATGTAAATGAACTGTGGAAAGAGGAGGAAGAGGGTACATAAAACAGGAGTGGGAAACTATTGGGGGAGGAGCTTAGGGATAGAAATAAAAGAAGAGAGAAGAAGAGCAGCTCTATAAAAATTGATGATGACAATATGACATGAATTTTTATGTATCATCAATTCTTTTTTGTTCATCTGAACTGTTCCCCCAAAACAAAACATCCAAAACCAAAGACAATCTGCCCACATGTACCCAAACATAGAAGGCATTATGAAAGCTTAGTGACTGTTTGATGATTACAACATCTAGAAGAACTCAAAGTCACTACAGGTTCAACATTTAACACTTGAAAAATATTTATGGAATCTCTACCCTGTGTACAAAGTGGTCCTGATCCTTGTAGAATTATAATTAAGGGGTGAGGTGGCTGGAATGGAGGGGCTGATTTTAAATAAATAGTATGAAAATTGTGATAAGTGGTAGAGAAAGGAGAAAATATTATTATAAGAGATTATGACAATTTATAATCATCAAGCCTGATTTAATTGTGGAATGTGGGATCACTAGAATAAATTTCACATTCATGAGGATTGATGGATGAATTTGGAGTTACTAGGAAAAGAGCTGAGAAGATCATTCCAGGTGTTAGAAACCACATGGAAAGAAAAAAAGTAGGATATCTGAGGAAATAAAGTATGGCTAGCAAGGCTGGACCAGAATGAGAAAGGTGATTGCTTCCAGATTAAAGAGGAAGCAGGCACTACATTTTTTGGCTTTTCCATACATGTTAAAGACCTTGGATTTTGTTGTCAAAGGCAATAGAAAGCTATTTTGTGATCTAATTTTTCAAAGTCTATTTTAAATTTTGAAGAAGTAAAAATGTTCCTAGAGATGAATGTGAAAAGCACCATGGTCATGATGGTACTTGTAAAAGAGTGAAAATTTGAAATAAAATTTCAAAATAAAAACATTTATCAATAGAGTAGTAGTCTAAGTAGGGATAGTCAGTATCATAGAATACTGTGTAAAACATTTAAATGAATGAGACAGATCAGATCAACAAATACTCAAACAATGGATTAATGAATATACAATTGTTAAATAACATATAATCCTCTCTCTTTCTCTCCATATATAGCCACATATATCTATAGCTGAAGATAGACAAATGGACCTGAAAGGCATATACCATATTTTTAAGAGAATTACTTCTTTTGGGGAGAAAGGGGCAGTAAGAAGTAGAGATTAAAGGAGGAATTCTCATATTTTATAATAGATACTTGCTTAAAGCATTTACAGTAAACATCTATTCATGTATTACCTGATTAATAATAAAAATTTTAAAAGAAAACATAGATTGAATGAAAAATAAAAATTCTTGGAATGTTTATATATATTTTTGTAACAGTCATAGGAGATAATGGTTGTTTAGTACTGATGTTGACAAGTTGAAGTGAGATGGACATATTTTTTATGTACTTCAGAGGTAGAGCCAACGAATAGAACTTGGTGATGGATCAGTTGAACCAGAGGGATTCTTCAAGAATGGCATCTGGTTTTCAGGAATAAAAACAAGGTGATGGGTGATATTATGACATGACATGGGGGACCACTGGAGCAAGGTAAATTTAGAAGAAAAGCAATCAAGCATTCACTTACATTTCTGTTAAGTTTGAGATACATGTCTATTCATCCCAGCGGAGATATATTGAGTAGGCAAGTATGATGCTTAGCAGACAGGTCTGTTCAGGTCCTATGAAAATAAGGAAGATTGGACTTTGAAAGCCATGGACCTAAAGTCCACCAACTATACCATTTTTGTTACTGTTTCTATTTAACCCAGATATTCTATTTTTAATATAATTATTTCATCTTAATATCACTAGTGCCAATACAATCTCATTTTCTTTCCTGGACTGAGGTATGCATATGTTTTTAACTAAATAGAAATTCCCTTAACTTAAAGAGAGAAAACCTTTGGTAAATATATATAAGATACAAATGTATATAGTATACATATGGTACATGGTTAAATACGCATACATACAGTAATATTGTTTACCCAGTAAATGGCAATATGCATGGCCAAAAACTTTAAGAAAAAATATGAAAATAAAAATAAAAGCCAACAATTATGATACATTTCTATTATTTACATGTGGGAAGCATGACCCTTTGCATTTGTTTTTTTCCTTTCTGTGTGACCATTTAAAACATTGGCCCCAAAATGTGACCCCCAGGTTGAAAGGAATTTTTTTTAAATGCAAACCCTTGAGCCCTACCAGAGACCACTGAGTTAGGAACTCTTTAAGTGGGTAGGGTTCAGCGATCTGAGGTCTAACAAACCAACCAGGTGCTCCTGATCAACCCTCATGATTAAGAAGCCCTGTTTAGAAGAAATGTTTTTACATTGGTTTCAAGTTTGGCACAGAGCACCAGAGGACAATTTAGGAAGAGTTTGATGATAAAGTTGCAGATGATTTGGGTTATTTGAGGATGAAATAAAAGCAAAGAAGCTATTTCATTTAAGTTTGGAAAAAAATTAACTTCCATTCTATACATGTATTTTGACTGGCAGTGACACTGACCTTTTTGGAATTCTGAGGCTCTTGGCACAATTGCTCTAATCTAGTACAGATTTTAGACCTCACCATTGACAGAAGGTTGACATTTTTGATGCACAAAGACAATTCTATCTGACCTTTTTGCATGACAACGATTGTCATGATTGGCAGGCCTTGGTCCCCCTTTTGAAGAGATGTGGCACTTGACACCTTCAAATCACATAGAAAACCTCCATCTTGCCCTCTACAGTTTGAGCATGACAGATTGTTCCATCTAGTGACATCTGTGCCTGTGATTCTGTTGTTTCCATGAGTCTGTGGGTGACGATCAACTTCCTGATAATGACAGACTGTGTAGGTTGGCGGCTGCCATTCTGATGTCCTCAGCTTGCAGCAAGACGTTTTCTTGAACAGTCCTGAGTTGATTTCAACTCTGCAAAGAGATAACATTGAAACCTGTCATCTTGAACTGCATAGATCACATTACCTCTTGGTAGCCTACTGGGAAAATAAAACAGGTGGGAAATAATGCAGAAAATAATTCTTTTATCCCTTTTGAAATCCAAATAGGCTAAGAGGTGATGTTTTTATCCAACTCACACTACCTTGGGCCATCTAAAAACAATTGAGATTTGCAATTGAGTTCTTAGAATGAATGTTGTGATAAGATGTACATAAATGTACATCAGAAGAGGCACCTGCTACTAAGCTTCAGCTTATTGCTGTCTTATAGCAATGACCACATTGTCGCATTTTACAAAACAATTGGAATATAGGATTCATTGTAAAATGTCATCCCATTTCAACTTTTAATGTTTTCAACTAATTCATATCTAAAACATTTTGCAGGTTTATGCTATAGGGAGAAAACAGAACATGCTTGCATGCTAAACTCAATGCTTTGGGCATCAGATTTTGACCTTTGGTATAGGTTAGTGTTTACATTTTTAAATCAGAATGGGTTATAATTTTTCAGTAAGGCATGATGCCTTCTTATAAAAGCCCCTCTCCTCTTATCACCCCAAATGATCCAAATGTTACTTTTAAAATAGGCCAATTAACAAGAAAGACAGAAAAATGAGATTATAATTTCAATTTTGCCCCCCAGTTCCAGAGGCGCTTGTGTGTAGTGTTCTCATCTGACCAATGTTTGGGGCCCTAAAACACACTAAACCATCAGCAATTGAAAGTATCCCAGATAGGTTTACATATCAGTACTGTTATCATAGATATGATTTAGAGTCAATTTTATGATCTCCCAAATCCAGGGACAAAAATACTAAGTAAGGCAAATGTGCTGGTTTGAAAGGAAGTATGCCCCCCTAAGAAAAGCCATGTTTTAATATAAATCCCATTTCATAAAGGTAGAATAATCCCTATTCAATATTGTATATTTGAAACTGTAATGAGATCATCTCCCTGGTTGATGTGATTTAGTCAAGAATGGTTGTTAAACTGGATTAGGGGACGACATGTCTCCACCCATTTGAGTGGGTCATGATTGGTTTACTGGAGTCCTATAAAAGAGGAAATATTTTGGAGAATGAGAGACTCAGAGAGAGCAACACTACGAAGCAGAGAGTCCACCAGCCAGCGACCTTTGGAGATGAAGTAGAAAAACGCCTCCCGGGGAGCTTCATGAAACCAGAAGCCAGGAGAGTAAGCTAGCAGATGATGCCGTGTTCGCCGTGTGCCCTTCCAGCTGAGAGAGAAGCCCTGACTGTGTTCGCCATGTGCCTTCTCACTTGAGAGAGAAACCCTGAACTTCATCGGCCTTCTTGAACCAAAGTGTCTTTCCCTGGATGCCTTTGATTGGACATTTCTACAGACTTGTTTTCATTGGGACATTTTCTTGGCCTTAGAACTGTAAACTAGAAACTTACTAAATTCCCCTTTT